>ML357388.1:0-236904 GCA_005239505.1 Nicotiana paniculata | reverse complement strand
CCTAGATTTATATTTGCAACGCCCGTTTAGTCTTTATAGAAGACATAGTTGAGCTTGATCAACTGCATAAGCGGTTCCACAGATGCACCTTTTTGTCCGCAGATGCGTAAGTCCTGGCAGATTAATTTAAGCGAGGTTTGGCCATTTTTCTTCACATTTTGAGTTTTGGACTACGGATTTGGGAGCGATTTTTGGGGGTTTTCAAGAAATCTTTTTGCGTAAGTGTTCTTCACCAAGTATTTAATGCATTCCGTAATTTTACTTTCATTGCTATCATTAAATTTGTGTTCTGGGTTGAAGAAAATGTTGGTTTTTGAAGAAAATTTCTAAAATGAAAAATCATGATTTGAGGGACGAAATCGTATCGGAATTTGATAATTTTTGTATGGTTGAACTCACACTGGAATGGATATTCGAATTTTTGTAAAATTTGTCGGGTTCCGAGATGCGGGTTCGGGGGTCGACTTTTTGGTCGATTTTTAGATTTTTGTAAAGATCGAAGCTTTATTATACGTAATAGTTCCTTATAAGTTTTATGTGTGTTTTGAAGTTGTTCTAGTTGGTTTTGAGCCGCCCGGAGGTCTTTTCACCTGAGAAGTCCATTTTAGGGTATCAGGTTGTCGTCTTTGAGGTAAGTATCTTGCCTAACCTTGTGTGGGAGATTTACCCCTTAAGATTTGAGTTTTGTATGTTGATTGTAGTCCGTGTACGCTAGGGGACGAGTGTGTGCTCGGACTTATTTGTAGAAGGTTGACCTTTTAGGGTTCTTAGGTCCTTATATTCACCTTGTATGAAGTTGTTCTTGAACCGCTTGAGTTCTTATTTGCTAGTTTCACCTCTACATGCTTTGATTAGAGCTAATTGCTTCAGGATTCACCCTTACCGCCTACTTGACCCTGATTTGACTTGAACAAAGGTTTTACCTCTTCTATCGTCATGCTATATTTTCATAAACTGCCTATAATTAATGGAAATTATTAGTATTATCTATCCTATAATTGTTTAGCCTTGATTGGAGTTACGAGTATCTTTTACTGGTTACCCTTAATTGAATTGTTGAATATCTCTCATAATTGCTCGACCTCATAAGGAGTTTAGATAACTTATATCTTAGTCGACTTGTCCTTACTTGGAATTATTTGGACTACTGTGGGCTTCTATTTATTGGCTTGAACATTGTGGATTCGTTGCTACGTCTTGTTTTTCTCTGGTTAAGCTGTTCTCATTACACAGCATTCTTTACCGTGATTATCCCTTGTGAACTATGTTCTACTGTTTCTTTGTAAATTGAAGTTCTTGTATTGATTTATTTGTCGTACCTTGTATTGTTGTCATGGTTGCTTTGTATTTGATGTGGTAATGTACGAGTTTTCTGCCGTGCTATAATTGTTGTCCTTGTTTGTTGCGCTGCATATTTAAATTGGGACTACAGACGTATTCCGGGTGATCCCCATGTACTGCATATTTAAATTGGGATTAAGGACGTATTCCGGGAGATTCCCCTCTACTGCATATTTAATTGGTACTACAGACATATTTCGGGAGATCCCCCTGTACGACATATTTAAATTGGGACTACAGACGTATTCCGGGAGATCCCCCTATACTGCATATTTACTTTGGAACTACGGACGTATTCCGGGAGATCCCCCCCAGTACTGCATATTATTTTGGAACTACAGACGTATTCCGGGAGATCCTCTGTATTTTGTTATAAATTCTGAACTACGGGACGGGATCTCGGTAGATTTTATTAAAAAATATATGTTTGAAAGACATTTATTTGGAAAGTCCAATTGAAAAACACTTACCTTGAATAAAACTATGTTTGAAGGACATTTCTTTGAAAAAGTATATTTGAAAAGCATTTATGTTGAAGAAAACTATGTTTGAAGGATATTTCTTTGAAAAAGTATATTTAAAAAGCGTTTATGTTGAAGAAAACTATGTTTGAAGGACATTTTCTTTGGAAAAGTATATTTGAAAAGCATTTATCTTGAAGAAAACTATTTTTGAGAGACATCTCTTGGGAAAGTATATTTCAAAAGAATTTTCCATTTAAAAATGATATTGCCTTAAAGTTTTCAATATAAAAACTTGCGGGTGAAAGTTTACATTCGAAGATTTTTACCATTTTATTGGGATTTGTGGCTAAGGCTGATGTGTAGACTAATGCAGTGCTGAGTTACTACTTGCCCTTATTGTGTTGTGATTTCCGGACTTGGGTTGTGTTTCCGTCCATCCTTCAACGTATTATTTTGGTGATCCGTTGATGTTTACTGTTTTTCCTTCCATATTGTAGTCGTTCTGTTGTTAGTCATATTGTGTAGATAATAGATAGAGGTTATGTTTCCGTTATTTTCTGTACTTATGCTTGTTCAGTTTATTAGACCAATGGGTGTCTTGATTAGTCCTCGTCACTATTTCACTTAAGTTAGTCTTGATACTTACTGGGCACCACTGTGGTGCGCTCATACTACACTTCTGTACATTTTTGTGCAGATATAGGTATTGATTGTCAGTAGCTATGCGGATTCTTTCTGAGGAGACTCAAGGTAAACTTGTCATCGTGTTCGCAGGCTTCAGAGTCACCTTCCTATTCTTTATTTATACTGTTTTACTTACTTCCAAATAGTTGTATTTAGAAGTTGTAGTAAACTTTGTAGAGAGTATGACTTGTACTACCGGTTTTGGAAAAAAATTATAAATTTTGTAAAGATTTCTATATCGAGACTGTTAGGTTTTCATTATTATTATTGTTGTTATTAAATAAGTGTTAGGCTTACCTAGTCCCTAAGACTAGGTGCCATCACGATACCCAACAAAGGGAAAAATTGGGTCGTTACACTTTGACATTTATTTCACATGTTTACGAATTTTTCTGCTTCGCCTTTCGTCGTAGCTGGTAATATCCAGGTCTTATCAAGATTTTTACCAACTATCTACCACCTGCATGATTTTCTCAGTTTCCTTCATGCACTCCTCGCACAACATGTTTAGTTTCTCTCGGGCCAAGGACTAAGTTAAAGAACACTAAATTTTTTTCGACATTCCCTGCCACCAAACAATGGAGAGCAACTTGTATTAGTAGCCTATGAGATTTCCTTTATCGTCGGGCAATATTCCATGATGCAAATAATTTTTTAAATTCACTTCGCACATCCCATGTTAAGCTATTAAAATTTACCTCGCTTTTTGTTTGATCAAGTGTTGAATGCAATAAGTACACCACTATAACAATTTCACAGTTGATTATATCTTCCACCAATTCAAGGTTTGCTAATGCGTCTGCTTCTGCAATCTTTTCTCTTGGTATTTGAGTAGCTTCTCAGAGCTTATGTAACAAATCTTGTACCTTTTCTAAGTACTACTACATCTATCTCTCTTGCCATGTAATTTCCATTCATTGGATTAGCTACTAGTTGGGAATCACTATTAATTTTGATATGCTCTATTCCCATCTCTTTTGAAAGTTTCAAGTCTACAACCACTTTTCATGCTCAACTTTATTAATAGTAATAGAATAGTATTTTATTGCTTGTCTAACAATTTTCTCATTGGGTGCGATTAAAACAATACCCAAATCTACCTCCTTACATTTGAGGATCCGTTCGTGTACAAAGTCCAAGTCCCAAATTAGACCCGGTAGAAACACGTACATCTTTTTCTCCTCCGGGAAGTAGATTAATGATAAATTCTACTAAAAATCTGCTAGTACCTGTGAATTTATGGCAGTTCGTGACTGATAAATAATATAATATTCGATTAATTCTATTGCCCATTTAACTAATCTTCCTGATAACTCATATTTATGTAGCACACTACGTGATGGAAAAGTTCTCACAATAATTATGGGTTGACATTGAAATTAAGGTCGCAACTTTCTTGATGTTATTATCAAAGATAATGCAATTTTTTTGAAATGTGGTTTAATAATGATTTACTAACATAATAAATAGGATCTTGCTTACTTTTTTCTTCAAGGACTAAAAATGCACCTTTCTCTGCTTTAGATACGACTAAGTAAATAAGCAATCATTCCTCTCCTTTGGCTTTGGCAACAAAGGTGGCTTTGAAAGATATACTTTTAAATCTCTCAACACTTGTTGGCACTCATCTTTCCATTAAAACTTATTTTGCTTCTTCAACAGAGAGAAAAAATATCTTTTAGAAGATTTAGATATGAATCTCCCCAAAGTTGCTACTCTTCCTATGAGTCTATAGTTATTTTCTTCTTGTAAGTACATCCAGGATTTATTCAAATTCTTTAATTTGGGTTGGATTCACCTCGATTACTTTCTTAGGAACAATAAAACCTTAAAGCTTAACTGATGCAACACCAAATGCGCACTTTTCAAGATTCAACTTCATATGATACTTTCGAAGAATTGCAAACGTTTATATCAAGTGCTTAAGATGATATTTTGCTTGTGTTGACTTCAATATCATGTCATCAATGTATACTTCCACGATCTTTCCCAAATGTTCTTGGAACATTTTGGTTACTAATTTTGGATATGTTGTCCCAACATTCTTTGAACAAAAGGGTATAACTTTGTAACAGTAAGTCCCCTATCTATATTAAAAGAAGTTTTTTTCTCATCATCAAGATCCATTTTAATTTGATTAAATCGAAAAAAGGTATCTAAAAAACTTAAAAGCTCATGGACCGTTGTAGAATTAATTAATTGATCTATATGTCATAAGGGAAAAGAATCTGTAAGATATGACTTATTCAAATAAGTATAATCTACACATACTCTCCATTTGTCATTCTTTTATGGAACTACGACAAAATTTGCTAACCAGTCAAGGTATTTTGCCTCACGAATAGAACAAATTTTCAAGAGTTTATTTACCTCTTCTTGTATTACCTGGTTTTGGAAAGCACTTTGATTTCTCTTCTTTTGCTTCATCGGTGGGTGTAATGTATCTTTAATAAGTTTATTAGTCATTACCGCTATCGGATACCTGTCATATCTAAATGTGACCAAGAAAAACAATAACCATTAGCATGAAAAAATTCAACTAACTTACTTTTTAGCTCTGAGCTTAGGTTTGTTCCAAAGTAAATTTTTCTTTCGGCCAATGGACAAATAACCTCGAGCTCCTCTGATGTTGTTTGATAGTATCATTTGTCTCCGGTTACAGAATCACATCAGTTCTTGCGTCCATGTATGCTTCATTTCCCATATCTATTATTGCGATTGTTGGGGGTTCGGTGGGTACCTAAAATTCGAACTCTAATTGATTTTTGCTTCTCTATCCCTGGTTGTTCCACTTCCTACAACCACCGTATTTGTTTCTCGTGCTACTTGTTGATCTCCTCTAATTTTTTGAATTTCCCACTTTGATGGAAATTTAATAACTTGATGTAAAGTTGATGGTACTTCATCCATCTCATGAATCTATGGCCTTCCTAAAATTATGTTATAAGCAATATATGCTTCCATCACTTTGAATTTGGTGTCTTTCACTACCCCTTGGTTATTATAGTTGAATTATCGAACTCGGACAAAGATCGAGCCTTTGGTATTATGTGATTTATTGCTTGCATTTCAATAACCACTCGCAGTAGTATATTGTTTATTGAGCTACCTGGATCAATCAAAACCTGTTTCATATTAGGATCATAAACAAGTAGAGAAATTATCCGAGCATAACTTAAGTGGGTATGAACAAACCATCTGTATCCTCATTATCAAATATTATGCTCTCTCCTTATAGTATTTGTCGAATAAGTTTTCCATGTGTCACAAATACTATAGCTATTCTCTTTGCTTCTGTATACATTCACCGTTCTTTTTGGTGATGGAGGGTTCAAGGGTTCTTTCTTGTTCTTCATATATTATTGCTTACCTTTGTCACTAAATTAAATCATTGAGATTAATTTTTGTTCAATAGATAACCAACCACTTCTTGTAGAATTCCTCAATCCGATATTCTATGCCCATGATCATTATGGAATTCATACCAAAATTTCTGACTGTTTTTTCTAGGATCCGACCTCATGTCTTTAGGCCACCATAGCTTGTCTCCCATGCCTCTTAGTATTTCTACTAACTCTGAAGTACTTACATTAAAATCAAAATTTGCTAATTTGTGTATAGTACTCTGGTGATTTTACCTTGTCACTTCTCGTTCATTTCCACATCGAGAAGAAGAACCTACCTCCTTTTGCCTTAACCTTTCATTAGTTTATACATGTTCTATCTTTAGCCTATGTCACGACCCCATATCCCAGCGAAGTAGTGATGGTACCTAACACTACTTGCTAGTCAAACCACATTCAGTTTACAAAAATAACTTCAATAATAGTAATAAATAGTGTAAAATGCAGAATAAGATAATTACCATACACAAATAATGTTGCAACCGAAATACTATCCCAAAACCCGGCGTCAGTGAGTACACGAGCTCTATACAATAAATAAGTGTCACGACCCAATTTTTTCTCTGTTGGGTATCGTGATGGAACCTAGTCTTAGAGACTAGGTAAGCCTAACATTTTCACTGAACAACAACAATAACAAAGGAAATTATAACAGTCTCGATATAAAAATCTTGACACAGTTTAAAATTTTCCCAAAACCCGGTAAATACAAGTCATAAGCTCTACAAAATCTTTCTATCAAATCTAAATATAACTGTCTAGGAATAAGTAAGTACAGTTGAATAAAAATAAAATAGGAAGGTGACTCCGAAGCCTGCGAACACAGCAACATGTTACCTTGAGTCTCCTCAGCAATGATCTGCGCAACTACTAACAACAATAACTTGGATCTGCACACAAAAATGTGCAGAAGTGTTGTATGAGCACACCACAACGGTGCCCAGTAAGTATCAAGACTAACGTCGGTGAAGTAGTGACGAGGACTAGTCAAGATGCCACCGGTCTAATAAGTAAAAAGACATAAATGTATCAATGACCAAAACATAATATCTATATAAAGATTTTTTGATATAATTAAAGGTACGATCGAATAATACAGAAGAAAATTAAATAATTACGATCAACGGGCAGCATAATAGAAATATGCAAAGAGAATGGAAAGAATGCAAGCCAAATTCGCGAATCACAACCCAATAAAACACTAGCAAATCAGCACTGCATCAATTTATTCACGTCAGGACTTAGCCAAGGAACTCAATAAAGCTGGTCAAACCTTTGAGTGAAAACCTTTAAATCATGAGTTTAGTTCGAAAGCTTTAAAGATATAATAATTTCGGAATAGAGAAATTTCTTCTTTGAAACATACTTTCTCTGAATGTATATTTATATAATTTTATAAAGAGGAATATTTAAAACATAGTTCTTCAAAATACGTGGTGTTCAAATATACTTTCCCAAATATTGCTCTTTCAAATATCATCAAAATACGTGATGTTCAAATATACTTTCCCAAATACTGCTCTTTCAAATATCATTTTTCTGCAAGGCAAATACTTTTCAAATATATTTTCGAAATAAAAGTCCTTCAGACATAATTTTCCCTAGAGATANAACAAGGAAAATATAACAACGATTCTATATATTCAAGTTCGCAGCCAGGAAATCAAATCATCCCGGCAAAGGAATCAGCTATAACCAATCTCACTTAGACAATTAGCTTCACCGAATAACTCAGTTTGAACGAATGCTGAGTATATAAGCAGCATCAAAGAAATACCATTATATATATATTTCGATCCAAATCTCCTCAATGATAAAACCATCGGAACTCAGTCCGCAACTCAGAATTTGTCATGCAATGTAGTACAGGGGGAAAGCTCCCTGAATCTCGTCCGTAGTCCCAATTTAAATATGTGATGCAGTACAGGGGAAAGCTCCCGGATCTCTGTCTGTTGTCCCAATTTAAATATGCGATGCAGTACAGGGGGAAAGCTCTCGGATCTCTGTCCGTAGTCCCAATTTAATCTCTGTCCGTAGTCCCAATTTAAATATGCGATGCAGTACAGGGGAAAGCTCCCGGATCTTTGTCTGTAGTCCGAATTTAAATATGCGATGCAGTACAGGGGGAAAGCTTCCGGATCTCTGTCCGTAGTCCCAATTTAAATATATGATGCAGTACAGGGGGAAAGCTCCCGGATCTCTGTCCGTAGTTCCAATTTAAATATGCAATGCAGCCACTGAGGAAAGCAACCAGAATGCGACAAAAACAACATATATTGACACAACCGGCACAAAAGCAAACAAGACCGAATGCAAAGTGCGATGATCAAATCAATACAAAGACTTAAATCACAAAAAATGGTAAAACTCACTCATACGAAGTAGCCACCGAAAGGAATGCCAAACACAAAGAGAAAACAACATAACTAGGGGAAAACAAGACAAATATAGCAATGATTCTATATATTCAAGTTCGCAACCAACAAACCAAATCATTCTGGCAAGGGAATCAGCTATAACCAATCTCACTTAGACAACTAGCTTCACCGAATAAACTCAGTTGAACAAATGTTCAGTAAATAGGCAGAATCAAAGAAATACCATCAACATAGGCGGTCATGAGAAAAATTGACCCGAAACCTATCATACCCGAGGCCCTTCGAGACCCCGTCTAAATGCACAAACAAGTCTTATAACCTAATACAGACTCGCTCGAGGTTCCAAATCACATAAATTAACACTAAAACGACGAATTAAACTAAATCTCAATGAAATTCCTCAAAGCTTCTATAAACTTCAAATTTTTGCATTTACGGTCTGAATCACGTCAAACTAAGTCCGTTTCTTACCAATTTTCACAGATAACACATATAAGACATTTTGAACCTGTACCGGGCTTCGAAACCATGATACGGGCCCGATATCACATGTTTCACCTCAAATTTAATTTTCAAAAACCTTTATTTTGTCAGAAAATAATTTTCTTTAAAAATTCATTTCTCGTACTTGGGACCTCGGAATTCGATTCCGTACATATGTCCAAGTCCCATATTTTTCTACGGACCCTACGGGACCGTCAAATCACGGGTCCAGGTCCGTTTACCAAAAATGTTGACCAAAGTCAACTTTATTCAAATTTCAACATAAAAATATTATTTTTATCAATTTTTCACATAAAGACTTCCCGGCTACACGCCCGGGCTGCGCACGCAAATTGAGGTGAGATAGAAGAAGGTTTTTACGACCTCGGAACACAGAGTTAGCTAGAAATATACGGGATGACCTTTTGGATCATCACAATAAGTACAACAGCCTAAACAACAAAACAAATATTGTCAAAAGTACATAAATAGTAATGACAAAAGTAGGAAAAGGACTCCAAGGCGTGCAAACGAAACAACAAGGCTACTTTGAAATTTCCAATAGGTAGTACGACCCTCTGGAAATCAACTCTATTAGAAACACCTTGATCTGCACACGTGTAGAGTGTAGTATGAGTACAACCGACGCCATGTGCTCTACAAGTAGCAAGCATAACCTTAGACTGGAGATAGTGACGAGATTGGCAATAGCCCGCTGCTCACTTTCAATCAGCCAACTGTAACAGTAACATCATAATGATAATAGCAAAAGGAAAGTCAATTAAAGAATAGCAAATTCAACTTGATCACGTTAACAGGAAGATAGGCATGCTTTACAAACAAATCCGTCAACGCATAAATTTCAATACATAAAGTATTAATTAGCACGAGGAAGACACATCTGTATGTCTGCATGACAAGTACCAATAAAAAAATCAACAAATTCACATTTGAATCATTAAGTAAGCAAAATCTTAGTACTGTACGGGTGCCTGACGTAAATCCCCTCGCTAATCACATATTAAGTTCTTGCACCCACTGGGCCCAAAGTCACATAGGTTATCACCTAACTCTGGAGGGGCGGATTCTAGCCTCAAGCGTTGATCAGATCAAAAGTCAACGATCATCAAAAGTCATCCCAAATGGCCTGGCGAACACGTCACCTCAATATCAATACCACTAATCCTGATAATGGGCCTGGAATATGAATCACCTTAATATCAATATTAACACGTCTCTATGGGACACCAATAACATGAGAGATCAACATACTACACAATTATACCAATATGTCACACATGCCACAAATCCACTCAAACCCATGTCACACAAGTAGGGACACCAAAAACATGAGAGATAAGTAAGAAATACATAGATGGTGATATAAAATGCAAATCTAATATCATGACTGAAAAATATGACTACAATCAAGGCAAACACTCAACATAGCAACAAAGGCTGGATCATGTCTCAAATGGGTAAGCACATTGCCTAGACATACTTTCTAGCATGAATAATATCTCATGTAGTCACACTAGTAGTGAAAAACATGGCAACATGAAAGCATGTTAGCAAAACAAGGCACCTAATAGCCTAGAATCGACTTGAAGCGTGACTAACCATGGTGTATGCATGTATACTCATTATTACGTACATGTGTCACCCCTATCACATAGAAAGTACCGTATTTTAAACGGAAAATGCCCTCAAGCCAAGATGAGGCAAGATACTTAACTCAAAGCATGAGATCAAAATATTCCAAAAAGCCCTTGCCTCCCGAATTAGCCTCAGAGTAAGTCATATCTAGCCAAAAACAACTCAATAACGTCAAACAATTCTATAGGAATTGATTCCAAGTAATAAAGCTCCAATCTTTATCAATTTGCATAAAGTCAACCCAGGCCCGCTTCCTGGTACCTGAATAAAGTCACAAATCCCGACCACCCATTCGAATACTAGTCCAAATATAAGAGTTTCATCTAAATCAGACTCTTAATCGGGGTTCAGATCTTCATTTTTCATTCTCTTAAAACCATAGTCAAAATCCCTAAATTTCTCTTTCAAATCCTATAATCTATGTGTAATAATCCATGGGGAAAGAAGATATAATGTTAATATCAAGTAGAAATCACTTATACTCTTGTTTTGTGTGAAATTCCTCTCCAAAATCGCCCATCTCCAGGTCTACGGTTCAAAATATGAAATAATAGGTCTAACACCCAAAATTAGTAACTTTAATGAGTCTACCCTGTACTATCCTTCGCGAATGCAGCCCAAGCCTCACGTTCGCGAAACAAAACTCAACCTTTGCTCAAAAGGCTCTTCACGATTGTGGTCAACCATCCGCGAATGCAATGTAGTATCATCCTTAGCTTACGCAAACGCGTTCCATACTTGGTGAACGCGAAGGCTAACCCCAACTATCCAATATTCTACGAGAAAGCATGCCTTTCACCCGCGAACATGAATACCAACGGATACAACTCTTCGCGAACATGACCCGTTGTATATGACAAAGAATCAAAAAGATTCTGCCCCAGATAAGCCGTAACGATTGCAAGACTTGCTTCGTGATCACGAAGCACAACAGACACTAGCAGTCATAAGAAATTTCAACCAAGATCTAGGTGGTCTGAAACTCTCTGAGCCACCCGGGATCCCAATCACACCAACAAGTCTATCACGCCCCAAACCTGAAGAGGTATGGGGGGCACCCGATACCATACTCAGCCCGAGCGTACCACTTTGTACCTGTGAACTCTGGAGGGGTCACCCTCAACTTAGGCCGATGAGCCATATTCTGAATCATCTGAAAATGTCGTCTCTCTCAACTAAGGGGTAAACATACCCAAAAACTCATATATATATATATAAACTATGCAGGCCGATAAGGCCACCATGAATATCTACTGATATACAAAATATATAGGACTTGTCAACAAGCCTCTCGATATAACTGTATACGGGCTAAAATTGGAGAGCCCGATTTTATGATCATTAAGACACTCAGAAGGCTCGAAGCAGTTCGAGTTTTGGCATCGAGGTGGTGTAAGTCAAAGACCATCATGACAAAGCGAAAAATTCCCAAAGGGCACGTGGTTAAAGCTGAGCATGTCCGTAAAAGTAGTACAAGCCCGTACCGTGGCATTAAATGGTGTACCAACCATTTATCTTTGTAATAATTTCACATGTACTATGTTGGGATTCCCCCTCTTATATAAAGGGGACCCTTGTCATTTTGTAAGAGGGATGATATTCTATACAAGAACAAGAACACTCTCTACTTTTCAATTCAAACATTCTCTGCAATTGTTCCATTGATTTATTGCCTTTCATTTATTGTGTTTATTATTTGTTCTTCATTTATTGCTCGTTATTGATCATAAGGATGCCACCTTCGAGGCCTTCAATACTGTTATACCTTCTTCGACCGCGCTCTGTCAAATCCTCGAGCTTGACCTCGAAGCCCCATTTCGACCCAGCTCGAGACCCCGTCTCTTAACTGCTCGGTTTGCATAACTCTGTTACCCTTAGCTATTATATCATTTTTCCTACCGTTCACTTAGTATCTATTGCCTAAACAACTTGTATTAAAATAGATCACATATTTTTAGAACCACAAAATCAAATATAATTGTAATTATCATTTTCACGATAAACAGTTTGGCGCCCACCGTGCGGCTAAAAATAATAGTGATTATTTTAGTGCTGGTTTTCTAAAATACAAGTTATTCTTTACACTTTTTCTTGTCCAAGAATCTTCAATTTCAGGTCAGAAAATGTCTAACTCAGTGAACACACATGAAAACAACGGTCCTGAGGATTATGGAGACAACGTCGCAACTACTTCAGGTGCCGGTGTACCACCGCAAAACCCTGAAGGGGAACCAGTGCAAGTCCCCATCGATGAAGGCTCATGCAACGCTCAACATGTCGATGTAAGCTCTCATATAGACGGAGGTGTGCGCGAAGGAGACCATCATGAAGCACAGAGAGCCCTTGCTCAAAAGGAAAGGGAAGTTAGCCTTCATGTAATTTTTGAGATGTTGCAAGCACAACAGGTGGTTATTGCTCAACTACAAAGACATAAGAGAACTACAAGCACATCACCACCAGAAACGGCTCCTCGAGTCGAACAAGAACCGGAGAGGTCGAGGAATAATGGGTCAGCAGCCGACCCCGCTATTGTGAAGATGCTCGAGGACCTCACAAAGAGGATTGAATCAGGAGAAAAGAAGATAGAAGCTAACGACAAAAAGGTAGAGACCTATAACTCGAGGGTTAATAAGATCCCAGCCCCAAAGCCCATCCCGAACAAATTCAGAATGCCCGATCTCCCGAAGTACAACGTGACCTCGGACCCCAATGAGCACATTCCTTCTTACACTTGTGCTGTGAAAGGGAACGACCTAAAAGATGACGGGATTGAATCCGTCTTATTGAAAAAAATTTGAGAAACACTGTCCAAAGAGGCCATGATGTGGTATCATTACCTCCCCCCGAACTCGATAGATTCGTTTGCCATGATGGCAGACTCTTTTGTGAAGGCACATTCTGGTTCAATCAAGGTCGCTACGAGGAAGTTTTACGTCTTCAAAATCAAACAAAGAGAGAATGGGATGTTAACGGAGTTCGTATCCCGATTCCAATTGGAACGAATAGAGATACCATCGGTCTCCGATGATTGGGCAGTACAAGCCTTTGCTCAGGGCTTGAATGAACGGAGCTCGATAGCTTCGAAGCAGTTGAAGAAAAACTTAATCGAGTATCCCACCGTAGTTTGGGCGGATGTACACAACATGTATCAGTCAAAGATCAGAGTCGAGGATGACCAATTGGAAGCCCCCTCTAGCTCAGCGTATCCCAGCAGGCTCTTAGCAAAGGAATCGAGGTTCCCAGAAAGAGAGTCAAGGCCAAGAACAGAAAGGTATCAACCATATACAGAAAATCGGAGAAATATCCTGAGGTGTAACATGCCTCAAAGTGACTAAAGGATGGATCGAGGACAGAATCCTCGGGGACTCGTGAACAAAGCAGGGTTCGACAGGCACACATGACTGGTAGAGGCACCCCGACTATCTGAGTACAACTTCAACATTGATGTTTCAGACATCGTATCGACCATAGGTAAAATCAAGGACACCGGGTGGACAAGGCCCGTAATATCAGATCCTTCGCAAGAACCCTAACTTGATATGTGAATATCACGGTACCCACGGTCATAGGACCGAGGATTGCAGACAGCTTCGAGAAGAGGTAGCCCGACTGATTAGCAAAGGGCACCTTCGAGAGTTCCTCAACGACCGAGCTAAAAACCAATTTCGGGAAAGAGAAGCGAACATGAAAAATGAAACAGAACAACCACAGCACGTCATCCACATGATTATTGGAGGATTCGACGTCCCTCAGGGACCCGTTTTCAAGCAAACAAAAGTATCCATCACCAGGGAAAAGCGAACTCGGAGCTACATACCTGAAGATGCTCTTTCATTCAGCGAAAAGGACATCGAGACCTTGTCTCAAACTCATAATAACGCACTGGTAATTTCTTTTATTTTGAATAAATTTCAGGTTAAACGTGTGCTTGTGGATCTAGGTAACTCAGCCAGTATAATTAGGTTGAAGGTAGTAGAGCAACTCAAATTGCTCGACCAGATTGTGCCCGCCTCCCGAGTCCTCAATGGATTCAACATGGCAAGCGAGACAACCAAAGGGGAAATGATGCTCCCAGTCAGCGTGGCCGGTACAATTAAAAATACCAAGTTTCATGTCATCGAAGGTGACATGAGATACATTGCATTGCTTGGAAGGCCATGGATTCACAGTATGAGGGCGGTGCCGTCAACCGTGCATCAAATGATGAAGTTTACTACGAAGGATGGAGTAAAATAGTGTATGGAGAGCAGCACGCAACAAAAGAAATGTTCACAGTGCACGATGTGGCACCCACGCCGGAAGCTTCTACATTGAAGGAGCCAAAAAACAACCAAACAACCAAGTAACAATCACAAAATTACATCTTCAGATGAACAAATAAAGGACTGTGCCGCGTCCTCGGAACGAGTAACTGAAGCATATCGAGACTTGAACGCCACCACAGTTAAGATACGATCCTCTACCTCTTTTCTTCACATTTTATACTAACCTATGTGCAGGTGTTCGATTGGAAGGAATTGAAGCACCATCCTGCTAGAAGGCCTTAGGTTTTAAAGCATGCGTTGCGCTCTTTTTCCCTCATGTCAGATTTTATCCCAAATGGGTTTTACCGACAAGGTTTTTAACGAGGAAACATCCATATGCTACCTAAGGAGAACTCACCAAGTATTCAAGGCTTATCTTCGATCAACCTTAAATATTGAGGGGCATCCCCCCGGGAGATCACCTCCTCGAAGAAACTAAAATATGCCAAAGAGGGTCTCGAAAGGAGAACGATGTATAGGACCAAACAGTCGAATGAACCGTGTCCACGTAGAATAATCGAACCCTTGATGGTGAAAAAATGTATACTTGTACCAAGTAATCGAAGGAGAATCTTTTATCATCAAAAAACTTCGCACCAAAGAAGTTTTCTATTTTCCCAAGAAACGGCCTCAGGGCCAGAAATTTCCCAGACACTCGGGGACTGACACCGAAAACTCGAAGCCGTAAGACCTCAGGGCCGGTAACTTCGAGCTCATAATCCCTCCATGAGGCACCAATATAATCCCTCCATGAGGCAATATCGCATCTGTAACCTTAAAAGAAAAAAGGCATAATCCCGATTCGGGGACTGTCCTCGGCAGTCAGCTCATCGAGCTACCTAACTTGAAACCGTAAGACCTCAACCTGGAAACTTCAAGTTCATAAGCACTACATGAGGCAATATCACCAATGTAAGCTCTCCATGAGGCAATATCGGCAATGTAAGCCCTCCACGAGGCAATGTCAACAACATAAGTCCTCCGTGAGCAAATATCAACAGAATAAAACCTCCATGAGACAATATCAACAATCTAATACCTCCATGAGGAAACATCAAGTTTATAAGACCTCAGTAAGACAACACCAAAAAGTTTGCTATTTTAACAAAGAACGGCTGCAAAGACAAAAAACTTTCGATGTATCGGTGACTGCCATCGAAGCCATAAGACCTCAGGGCCGGAAAATTCGAGCTCATAAGCCCTCCATGAGGCACCAATGTAAGCCCTCCACGAGGCAGCATAAAAATTGTAAGACCTCAAACAAGGCATGAACAAATTTGTAAGACCTTAAAAAGGCATAATCCTGATACCAAAGTCGGATATATATTCGAACTTGTAAGACCCCTAAAAAGGCATACCCTCAATACAGACGCCGAGGCTATCTCACTCGGGGACTAAAAGGCTATGGCCAAATACAATGACTACCGTCATAAGGCTCCGGTCGAACTAACGCGACTCGAAGATGTCCGACCATCGCCATAAAACCACAGGACTCCTATTACTTCGAAAGTACTTCAAAAAGAACCGGTTAAAGGTCATACCGACCCAGTGCATAAGAGCCCAAGTCGCCAACCACATTAAAGGTCGTACCGACCCAACGCGTAAGAGCCAGCCTAAAGAGCCTCAGGGCAAATTTAAAGAACCTAAGGGTCGATGAGATTGAGTCGAAACCCGACTCGAAGATTGATCCCTAAACGTTTAACTAAGAAAGAGCCTAAGGGCCAATACGTAAGAGCCCAAGTCGCCAGCCACATTAAAGGTCGTACGAACCTAGTGTGTAAGATCCCAAGTTGCCAACCACATTAAAGGTCGTACCGACCCAATGCGTAAGAGCCTAAGCGCCAGCCTAAAGATCCTCAGGGCCGATTTAAAGAACCTAAGAGTCGATGAGCTCGAGTTGAAACTCGACTCGAAGACTGAGACCTTAACGGTTAACTAAAAAAGCGCCTAAGGGCCAATGCGTAAGCGCCCAAGTCGCTAGCCACATTAAAGGTTGTACCGACCCAATGTGTAAGATCCTAAGCGCCAGCCTAAAAAGCCTCAGGGCCAATATATAACCCCAAGGGTTTCATTTCGAAGTCCAATTCATCAGGCTAATTATCGACAAGCATCATAATTCAAAACAAAAAGAAAGACATACACAAGCTAATCAGAAATACCAAAGAATTTTTTATACATACATGCGTATTACAAATATACATTTACAATGCTCCCACAGGAGATTTTAAAAAGGATAAGAAAGAAAAACCTAGTCTTCTCTAAGAAAAAACATGGCGTCGATCTCATCCACCTTGGCTTGCTTTATCTCTTCCGAGAGATCAAAGCCCCTAACATAAATCTCTTTGAGGGTCTGCCTCCGAGACCTGCATTGGGCATACTCATTACCCCTCCTCTCTCTGTCAAACGCTCCCCTCAGCTCTGCCCAAGCATCAACAACATCTTTTAAATAAACAACCACTTTTTTATCGGCCTTTGCTCGAACTTCTTCAACTTCAGCCCAGGCGTCCACGACCTCGGCCTTCATCTTCAGAAGATCAGTCTCGAGCTTGCCAATCCTGCTCGTCTGAATCGAGCTACTTTCTCGAGCATTTCAAAGTTGTACCTCGAGGGCAGAAGCCTTGGACAAAGCATTTCTCTAGGCCGCAACATGAACACCTATCTGCGCCTTCAACTCATTGTATTCGGAATTGACCTGTCCGACTTTGCCCCAAAGGCGTTCCAACACTTTCGTCTTTCTCTGCAACTAAAGTATCAAGCATCAGCTCTCGAAGATCGAAAAAAGAGACATGTACCCCCCTCATAATAAGGATTATCTGTTTCTCGAGATTGCCTTCGTAATCTCGCCTTCGATTCATCTCCGATTAAAGGTATATAACCTCTTTTGTCTTCTTAGTGCAAAGAATCCTGAGATATTTCTCCTTGCCTAAAGCTTCCCACAACTTGGCCTCACAACAGAGCAGCTCGAACTTGAGCTTGTCAAAATCCTATGAAAAAGAAGCCTAAGTTCAAAAGATGAAAATACATAGCTGAAAAGCCAACAAAGTTAATCAAAACTCACCACGGAGCAGAGCCACTGAGCCTCCTCAAAAGTTGAGCGTGCGTCTAATGGGCTGGTCCCATCGACCCTAGTTGAACCGCTCTCGATGGGAATATGATCGCTCGAGAACCCACTTGATTTAGGCGGCCCCTGGCCTCGAGCATCCCTAGAAGTACCTTCGAGGGGGGAAGCAGACGGTGGTGAAAGACTCTTGCTCCTTCCCTCTTGAGGAACCTCTCCCTCGAGGCTAGAGGTCTCAGGCCCAGCAGGATCGGAAACATCGGGCGGGCCCCTAGTTCGGTCCATAGATGAAGAACCATCCTTCCGAGGAGAGGTGATGTCCACAGAATAACCAATGTATATAACGTCCTCTTCAGCGGCAATGTCTCCTTTGTGTCTCCGGGCAAGCACCGCCTCATTGAGAATGTCCTCATCCATCGAGGAACTTTTGCGCTTATTATCCTCCCTCGGTTCCAAAGCCAACGGTCCTTCCCCCTCCTCAAAGGGGCATTATCTCACCTCGGAGAATCCACCAATGCCTGCGGCGATAAAGTTAATACACATAAAGAAAAGCATTTCTCGAAAAGCAATCGCATGGCACGTACCGTGGTGCTTTGCTTCCCATTTTCCATTCGACAGATCCCTCCACTTGCGTTCGTCATAGGAAAAAGTAGCAGCCAACCTCCGAGTCTAGTCAGCAAGATCGGGGATCTCTTCCGGCATCCACGGGACCATTGGGGAAGAGAAAAAGAAACATCCTTATATAGAATCACTAGCAAAAGGCACTAAGGTGCGACATAGTACTTACGTTTGAAGTTCTATTTTTCGAGGAACGACGGAAGCTCTTCAGTAATGATGTCGACGGTCCTCACTCGGAAACCGACTCATCCATCCTTGGTTCCAGTCCTCATTATCACTGGTAATAAAAGGCTTGGTGGATCGGAATCATAACGCAATCAGGCCTCGACAATGCTGAGGCCGATATAATCTAATAAGGTGGCTAAGGGTAAACTCAAGCTTAGCCTTGTCAGTAAAGTACCTTATCATCAACACTACGCGCTAGAAGGACGGATGAATTTAAGCCGGAGTGACTCGATACCTTTTGTAAAATTCGAGCACAAGGCGGTCGAGGGGGGCCAATGTAAATGGGTACGTATACACGTTTAGGAATCCCTCTAAGTGGGCCATAATATTCTCTTCTCGGGAAGGTATCTGCAGCATCACATTTTCTCCCCATCTGCAATCTCTCCTCACTGCCTCGAGGTGGTTTTCCTCTATCGATCAATAAACCTCGATGCATGCTCTCGATGGCCCGGAGCATCGAAGGGTTTCTCTAGTGCAAAGTCTCTCTTCAAAGCAAAATAGCTCAAGGTTAACTCGCCATACGCTGGTGGTGTACCACTGGCCGGCTAAGAAGAAGAGGTAAGGTTTCCCTCTTCTTGGTGAACGGATTCGGGCACGACAGCCATAACTATTTAAACAAAGATAAAGAGGAAGAAATCTCAAGCAGTTTCGCAAGCTGAGAAAAGGAAGAGAACGTTAAAGAGAAAATTAGTTTTTCCAATCTGAAAGACCTAAACAGAAGAAGAAGCGAGTGTATATGTATAGAACAGCAGGCGAATATTCATCTACTTTGAAGACCAATTAATTCTGACAAAGTCATTATAACTTTTGGGTAATTGTACTGACGGGGCCACCTCGGTCACTTCACGATCATTTCACATGAATGACACTGTCACACAACATTCAAGGGTTCAAAACCCCCATGCCAACCTAGCCTCGAGAAGGTGTCCGATCTCGAGAGTCTCTATTTCTGCAAGCATTGGTTCCAAAAAGCTAAAGTCAAAGCTTGAAGGTCGACTTTTGTATAAGCATTGCAGAGAAAAGTTTGGAAGATATGAAACGAAGAGATATTTTTCATTCCAAAAAATGTATTTACATGGTTATTTTTACAAAGCTCCCCCCGAGTGTCCCATCTACAAAAATGGGAAAACGCAAAACAGTAGGTAAATCTACTCTTCGCCTTCACTGCTGCCCGAGCCGCTTTCAGAGCCCTCATCTGATGTAGTTGAAATTGCCGATTCTTCCTCCAAGACCCTGGCCTCTTCAATCTCGGAAGAGAGATCGAGACCTTTAGTGCTCGCTCCCTCGAAGGCTTGCCTCCTGGCTTGCAAGCGAGCATGAGCAACTGCCCAAGCCAGTTTTAGCTCGTCCTTCTTGAATATCTCCCTGGCCCGATCATTCGCGGCGGCAACATCTCTTTTGTATGAAGAAACAAATTCATCGGCCTCAACATTTGCCTCAGATAATACAACAGTCTCCTCCTGAGCACCTACAAGAAGGTCTTGAATCGAGGATACCTTCTCCCGAAGCATATCCCTCTCCGAAGTAATGACATCATTCACCTGCGCCAGCTCAAGGATTTCGGCGTCCTTGGCCACAACATCCTCTCGGAGCTGGCCTACTAGAGCATCCTTCTGTCGAATCTGAAAGATGCAGAAGACAAGCTAGTTAGAACCAAGTATGGCAATAAAAGATAAAATTATGGGTACCCGAGTACCTGCTCGATGAAGTTAGCCCTCTCTTGGAGCGCTCTCTCCGAGCCTTCCCGGAGGTTGATCAACTCCTCCTCTTTTCGGGGCATAGAGCCTCCAACTCAGTGGACTCCGATATAAGCATTTCTAGCTCCTCTCCACGATGAGTCAACTCATCTTTCATCTTAGAGAAGGCTTGGTCATACAGCTTCTTGACCTATAGTGCAAAGGAAGAAAATTAGAAACGCAAGAGTAGAAATTCGAAGGATAGAATATTATGAAAAAGAAGGTTACCTGCTTTTGAAGCCTCTCGGCCTCCTCGAGAACAACATGGGCATCGATATCGGTCTCCTCCTCAGTGCCTTCAAAATAATCTCTGAATGTATCATCCCCTCTATGATGGGTCCCCAAACCTGGGGCATTCCTGTCCGGGGCATCTCGTATCTCCCCTAGAGAAAACGACGGGCCCTATTGAATTCCACCGAAAACATCAGCCTCCATCGAGGCTTCCTCTCGCCCCCAGAAAATTTCAGAAACAGGCCCCTCGAGCTCACCGACGTGGACTGTTCCATGTCCGACGAGTGGCTTGGGGACTGCACCCGAACCCTCATCGAGGGTATCCTCAACACAAGGCGAGTACGCATCGGCCGTCTCTAACTCAGCAGATGTCCGCCCTGCAATTCTCGAAGCATCAACGCTTTGGTTTGCCCTTTGTACCAAAGGGAATGTATCATCATCTTCTTTCTCGACTCAGAGGCTCTCTCCAGCCATCGAGGATAGGACCGTAGAATCGGTCTTGGGCTTCCGAGCCTTTGTTTTTTTGGATTTTGTAGACTCTGCCGGTGCCTCCTTCTTCCTTTTCTTGTCCTTAGCAGTTTTTGGAGCCTCTTCCTCTCCAGGAGGGGGCGGTCTCATCAACAAACCTTCCCCAAGGCCTGCACATGCATGATGTATCAAACTCACCGCCATGGAAAATACTCACAAAGAATGAGGGAACAACAACAATGAGAGCATATCGTGGTTCTTAGCCTGCCACCGTGTTTTAGCCAAATCACGCCGGATGCGTTTGTTTTATGGAAAAGCGGAATCCACATGTTTGACCCACCTCGGAAGGTCCTGGACCACGCTGGGAAACCAAACTATGGATACACAATTAGAAGAAAATCAATAAGGAGAAAAAGAGGTTGGTAAAACATACTCAATATGGGGATACTTACATTTCATATTCCACTCCTTTGGGAATAACATTCTATCAGTAGGGATGATGTCCGAGGTTCTAACTTTAACAAATCGGCTCTTCCATCTCCGATATTTATCCTCGTCGATGCAGGCAAAGAACACCTTGGCAGATCGACGGTGCAGCTTAATTAACCCCCTCGGAAGAGACGAGGGCTGTACAATTTGATCAAGTGATCGAGGGTGAAATTCATTCCCTCGACCATGCCGAAAATGAATCAAATCATGTATAAAATCCTCCAGAAAGAAGGATAAATCTTACCAAGTGTCACTCGGTATTGACAACGAAATTCGAGAATCACCGGGTCAATCGGTGGAGAAGAAGAATCTACGGGGCATAAAGTGAAAGGGTATGTATATACACTGAGAAAGCTAGCCTTTTGTGTGACTATGCTTTCTTCAGCTGTGGGGA
This sequence comes from Nicotiana paniculata, assembly GCA_005239505.1. NCBI lineage: Eukaryota > Viridiplantae > Streptophyta > Magnoliopsida > Solanales > Solanaceae > Nicotiana > Nicotiana paniculata. The sequence continues at coordinate 214,971 of ML357388.1, read as the reverse complement.
TTTTTACTTGGGCCGCCTCCCCCCAATGACAGTCTAGTTTTACCCTCTCTGTATCGGTCACTACACTTATATACCGAGACATAGCCTCGCATCGAACCGGTGTAGAACGGGGTTATTCAATAGTAAAATCGGAGAAGGTGTCGAAGGGACCAGGGATGCACTGCTCGATGCTAGGAGGAGTTTTTGATTTACCCTTAGACGGGCGTGATGAAGAAGTGGCTCCCTCTTTTTCAGGTACCTTTTTGGAGGTTTTTTCCATAATTGCAACTATGTTTTGAAGAAAGAAGATGAAGAAGCAAGCGCAGGAAGAGGGTGAAAGTAGAAAACATTTAGTAAAATTTTGAAGACTTGAAGATGTTGTAGAATTATGAAAAGGCCAACGATTGAAGTATTTATAGAAGCTATTTGGGCATGTTGAAGCGGAAAGGTCGAACCAATAGCGATTCGTGGGCTTCTCGAGAATCGTGCCGACAACGACCTCTGCTCAACCTTTATGTCACGTCATTTAATGTTCTAATGAGACTGACGTCATAATAGGGATATTGAAGAGGCAAGGATTCAAGACCGTTTCTTATCACTTCATTCTACGGAACGCGGGGACTATCTATATACGGTTAAAATCGGAGAGCCCGATTTTATGATCATTACGTCACTCGAAAGGCTCGAATCAGTTCGAGTTTTTTCATCGAGGAGGCATGTCGAGGATTCTCCACGCTCGACCTCTAGGCGGTATAAGTTGAAGACCATCATGAAAAATCGGGAAATTCCCAAAGGGCACGTGGTTAAAGCTGACCAAGTCCGCAAAAGTAGTACAAGCCCGTACCGTGGCATTAAAGGGATGTACCATCCATTTCTCTTTGTAATAATTGCACATGTACTATGTTGGGATTCCCCCTATTATATAAAGGGGACCCTTGTCATTTTTAAGGGGGATGATATTCAATACAAGAACAAGAACATTCTCTACTCTTCAATTCAAACATTCTCTACAATTGTTCCATTGAATTATTGCCTTTCATTTATTGTGTTTATTATTTATTCTCCATTATTTCTTGCTAATGATAATAAAGAGGCCACCTTCGAGGCCTTCAATACTGTTATACCTTCTTCGACCGCCCTCTGTCAAACTCTCGACCTCGAAGCCCCATTTCGACCCAGCTCGAGACCCCGTATGTTAACTGCTCGGTTTGCATAACTCTGTTACCCTTAGTCTTATCTCATTTTTCCTACCGCTCACTTAGCATCTATTGCCTAAAAAACTAGTATTAAAATAGATCACATATTTTTAGAACCACAAAATCAAATATAATTGTTATTATCATTTTCACGATAAATAATAACTGAACTGTATCATGGTAGGGATAGGGCCTCGACCTACTCGTTGAACCTTTATATATATAAAATGGACTCCAGCGTCTAGACTTGCTAGATTCGGGGAAGTGGAGCTTACCAACCAAGTTGGTGTTTGACTCTGCCTACAAGGAAGGTCTATCGAGCTATCTATCAGGACTTGCAGGCATGAAATGCAGAATCTTCGACAAAAGGGACGTCAGTACAAAATAATGTACCGAGTTTGTAAGGCCTCATAATAACTGAAAACTGAAACTGAACTGATATATAATAACTAAAATTAATTGAGAGTCAAAGCCTATCTGAATATATTCTTACCTGCTAATACTGACTCAACTATCTCAATATAGTATGTAAAATAGCTATCCGTCCCTATAAGGCTCAGTACGTGTAACCGCTCTGCTGTAGTAGGCTCGCATATAGGCGCTCGACCATAGTAGGCTCGGTATATAACGTACCATCTGATCTAAGGTTGCCCAATAGGGGCCTGCCCACTGATTATAGCTCGGTGATGGTGAAAATACTGTAATACTGTATATATATATATATATATATATAGACCCTATCCCCTATTGACTGAAAGAAGATAATACTTTGGCCATAGACCCACATTGCATGACATTATATGTTCATATTCCCTTAGTCGCAAGTTGGTACGTTAGGTTAAGTGAGGAAGTGAGTGCCGGTCTTGGGCCCCAGGTTCGGGGCGTGACAATGTCCTTAATACAACCCGGACCTATCTGAAGATTCCAAGAAAATGCAAGATCACCACATCTATGAATCTTTGATCAAACCATCCAATGAACTTCTCTTAAGTTCATAAGCATCTAACCCCCTAACCAAACGTTTGATTCCTAGCAAACCAACTCGGAATGAATCCACATTTTTCCCACAAGTCCCAAATGTCATAACGAACCTATTCCATGTTCCTGAATAATAATCTGAATATGATAGACTCAAAGTGAACTCTGGGTCAAATCTAAAAAAACTTTCCAAACCTTCAAACTTTCAATTTTTGCTAATTAGAGCCAAATTAACCTAGGAACCTCCAAATATAATGCCGGATATATGCCTAAGTCCAAAATCACAATACGTACCTATTGGAACCATCAAAATACCATTCTTGCAGCCACTCGCTACCAATCACCTCTCGGTAATACTTGGATCTGCAATAAGTAACAAGGCTAACCTCTGGCTAAAAGTAATAAAGAGCTCGACAAAGTCAAATTCTTATTTCCAGTAACCAATTAAAACAATAATAGAATAATAACGGTATAGAAAAGTAGCTCAAGAAATATAAATTCAACCTTTTCACAAATAGAAGGAAAATATGCATACTTTTCTTTACCGTTATTATTCTATTATTGTTTTAATTGGTTATTGGAAATGAATTCAACCTTTTCACAAATAGAATGAAAATAGGCATACTTTTCAAGAATAGAAATTATGTCATAAATTCTTTTACAAACGTCATCTAAACATGGTTTCGTCAATTTAATAGTGATTCCAAGTCCAACACATTAAATAAGGACATCAAGTACCAATAAACATAAGGAAATAAGCACAATCTGGTACCTGCATGACAAGTAAAAATGCCAGAATCAATAATATCATTTTTTTAATCATCAAGCATATCAAATCTCAGCACTTGTATAGTGCCAAGCAATATTTCCCTAGGAACCTTACAAACAACAACAAGAACAACACTCAGCACTGTACGGGAGCCTGAGACAAGTCCCTCACCCAAGCACATATATGACCTTGTGATGGAGCCCACAGTTAATACCCAAATTCGGAGAGGTGGTTCCTTGACCAAGAACTGATAGGATCTAAGTCAATGATCAGTATCACTTAGCGCAATATAGGGCCTGGCTTTAATGACCCGGCTGGTCGTTTCGAGAGTTTAGCCCCATTTCCCCCTTTTCCCCCATTTTTGCTTTATATTATATTGCTTAGCCTATTTATATTGTTTTGGATTGGTTGGTTCGGGTTCGGAGTGGTCGTGGTGAGAACCGAGACACTTAGTCTCTTAAATCAACTTAATAGTTGAAAAAGTCAACTGGGAGTTGACTTATTGGTAAACGACCTCGGAATATGGATTTTATGGCTCGGATAACTTCGTTAGGTGATTTGGGACATAGGAGTGTGCTGGGAATGAAGTTTTGATGTCCGATGTAGAATTAGGCTTAAATTGGCGAAAGTTAGTTTTTGGCGATTTCTGATCGGTAGTGAAAATAGGCTATCAGGGCCCGAATGGAATTCCGGAAGTTGGGTCAGGTTCATATTGTCATTTGGATATGTGCAAAAATTTTCAGGTCAATCGGAGGTGTTTTGGATGGTTTCAGTATCGTTCGTGGAATTTAGAAATTTCAAAGTTCATAGGCTTGAATTTGATGTAATTTTGGTGTTTTAGTGTTCTTTTTGGTATTTTCAAGGCTCGAATAAGTTTGAATGATGTTATGGGGTGTATTGGTAGGATTGGTTGAGGTCCTGGGAGCCTCAGCTGTGTTTCGGATGCTTAAACGAGCATTTTTGGTCTTAAGGAGTCTGCTGTTTTTCTGGAGTTTTAGCACCAGTGGTTTCTTCATTGCGATCACAGAGTGATCGCGTGAGTTCATATGTGATCGCATAGAGTAAAGTTTGAGGTAGGCAGGTTTGTTCTATGCGATCGCGTAATAATGTTTGCAATCACATAGGTTCGGCAGCTGAAGCAGTGCGGTCGCGTGGCCCTTTGTGCGATCGCATAGGTATCCTAAGGCACGCGTGGGTGATGGATATTTGAGCTATGCGAACACATGTGTTGGTATGCGAATGCATAGAGTGGTATGGACTGTGCATCATGATCGCGCGGCTGGAGACACGATCGCATTGAAGGAAATATTAATGCTGGGCAGAATGTTTTAAATAGCCCTTTCTTACGAATTTTTGTCTATTTTCCTCCATTGATTAGTGGGTTTGGAGCTCTTTGAGAGGTTTTGAAGAGTAAATCTAAGGGATTCACTTGGAGGTAATATTTTCGACTTCAGAACTCGTTTCTATGTCATTTTTTAAGTAATTAAACCGGAAATATGTTGGATTTAAACCCAAAATTGGGGAGGTTAGGTGCATGGAATTGGAAATTTCTTTTGAGGATTTGAGTGGGAATTTGTGTTCCTATTTTGGTGTTGTTGGTATGTAAAGAATCGTGGGAGGATGAGGATTCTAGTGATGTAAATTTTATCGAATTCCGAAATGTGGGGCCGGAGCTCGGGTTTGGCCAAAATTTGAGAATTGTGTCTAAATTGATAGTTTTCGATTGAGTTTTGTTCCTTTAGCGTATATTGATGATGTTAATCTGGTTTTGGTTAGATTCAGAGCAATCGGGAGACGATTTGAGGGGCAAGAGCATCGCAGATTAGTATTGTGGCCCGATAGAGGTAAGTAATGGCTATAAATCTTGTCCTGAGGGTATGAAACCCCGGACTTCATATTTCTCACTGTTTATAGAATGGCACACATCTCAGATGACGAGTATGTGGTGTGCACTGCTTTTCTGATTGGACTTGGTCCTCTCCGCGACAACTATTGAGTTGCGTATTTTTACTCTAAATCATATGTTAAATTGTGTTCTAAAAACTATTGCTATATTTGGGCTATAAGCCATATTTGGGGCCTCGTGCTGACTTGTTTAGACCTTTTGGGGGCTTTTACTGCTATTTTCCTCACTGTGTTGACTTATGATTTACACTCAGTCATTTTATGTTTAATTGATTTCGAAACTCAACCTTATTTACACTATTTTGACATATAAAATGATGTTTTGGGTCGAGTACCCCGTTTTACTGATACGCCCGAGGGGCTTTTGAGAGTTGCTGACTGAGTGAGGCCGAGGGCCTGATTGTGAGGATATGATATGCCACTAGGTGGCTTGATATTAGCGCTTGGGCTGAAGGAGCCCATCCAGAATTTGTACCCCCAGTGAGCGCATGTACCTACTGAGTGCGAGTGCTGAGTGCTGAGTGCCGAGTGACGTCTGATTGGGAGGCATGAGTGACTGTTAGGCCCGAGGGGCTAGTTATGAGTCACTGTGAGGTATGCCCGAGGGGATGATTATGAGAGATTGCAAGGTATGCCCGAGGGGCTGGTTATGAGTGACTGTGAGGTACGTCTGAGGGGCAGTTTTTGATACATGTTTTTGCCCGAGGGGGTACTTATGATTTTGCCACTTTCACTCTGAACTTATGAAATATGTTTTTCCCGAGGGGATTTTTATGAATTTTATCATTTTTACGCTAAACTTCTTGAAAGTTATGTTGAAACTATTGGCAAGTATATTTCCAAATGATTTTACTGAAATCGGCTTTTAAGCGTGATGATTTAACGTATACATTGTTGGAAAGAAAGGCTATGCTTATTGTGAAATGATGATTTGATTTTATGTGTTTCTTACTGCTCTGACGTGATTTATTTTCATTACTACTGAGTTGGCGTACTCGCATTACTCCCTGCACCTTGTGTGCAGATCCAGGTGTTAGGGCAGAGTGAGCTGTGTATATGATCCAGAGACTTCTCGGAGATTTTGCGAGGTAGCTGCATGCGTCCACAGTCCTGCTCTCTCCTGCTTACTATTATAGAGTTTATTCTTTTGTTTTTAGCTGTATATTTTATGTAGATGCTCATGACCGGTGACTCCGGGAACTTGAGGGTTGTATTTAATATTCGGTGTAGCTTTAACTATTTTTAAAAATATTTAAAAGAAACCGTTATAAGTTATCGATTTAGTAATGATGAAAATGGAAGATTATTACGGTATGAGCGTGGTTTTGGCTGGACTATTTCCACGATAGGCGCTATCACGACTGGTTTAGATTCGGGGTCATGACAAGTTGGTATCAGAGCGCTAGGTTACAGAGGACTCACCGGTCATGAGCAGGTTTAGTAGAGTCTTGCGGATTGGTAAAAAGACATCTGTACATATCTTCTAGAGGTTGCAGAAGGAAAATATCACATTCTTTAATTCTTGTCGTGCGAATTCATTTTGTTCAGCCAAAAGTTCCTTCTATGTATTCGAATGCGCACGTGAGCGCTTGGTATCAGCTGTGCATCAACGGCTTGTGACTCCCATGGATGAGATGTGTTTTTGGCATGTTGGTAATGGGCCAGTCTGGAGGACTTGAGGCCGAATTCATTCTATGGCTTGAGTGGTAAGATTTCGATTGTGTGAGTCGTGCATTTGGGGACTTATATGTCCGTTTGTGTTCTTATTGATGAGAATTGGTGACTAGATGGCTACATGGTGAGTGTGATTTGATGGTTAGTTGTGTTCAGATTGAGTGTTTGATTTTTGTCTCAGTTTTGTATATGGCTTTGAGTTGTGAGTGTATTGGAAGTCCTCTCATGTTGTTTAGTTATGGATTGAAGCGGATCTTTCTGTTGGGTTATGCGTTTCTGTTGATGTCTTTTGGGTTGATCAGTGCCCCAATGGCGTTCATGCATTTGATTAACGATGTATCCCAACCGTATTAGCACTCCTTGTTATTGTATTCATGGATAGCGTCCTGGCATATACGCGTAGCCAGGAGTAGCATACTCAGTATCTGAGGATAGCATTATAAGGATTCAGGGAGGAAAGGCTCTATTCAAAGTTCTCCGATGTGAATCTTGGCTCAGTTCAGTAGCATTCTTAGGACTCGTGGTGTCCAGTGATGGTATCCATGTGGTCAGACATGTGTGGGTAGAGCTTCCATAAGCCCAAGATTTCATTGACCACCGCTCCATTGTTAGTTTTGCCATCAGCTTCAGGTTCTTACCGCGTATATTGATGCTTCGAGGGTAGGCATTGTTGTGTCTTAATGCATAAGGGTGTAGTGACTGCGTCATAGCTATGATCTTCGGAAGTGTATAGAGAGAGATCATGTTTGAGGCTAAGCTGGTAGGGGTATCTCCTGCAGATTGTCCTAGGGTGTGTGATCCCTATGCTGTTCTATAGTAAGTTCTCTTCTACTAGTAAATGATATATGTTGTAATTTGAGTTTAGATCGCTTATGGAAGTTGGCATGACTATTAAAATGGTAAATGCGAAGATTTGTAGATGAATTGAGCTATTAGATGGGTTGTGTTATTATGGGAATTGTGAGTTATTGTTTGTCTTGATCGTTGGCTTTGAGCCAAGTGGGGGAGTCGGTTAATGATAAGTAGATTGCACGATTATGTGTGGTATTGGTTTCAGTTCGAGGTATATTGGTGGATCAGTTATGACTTGCAGATGTGGGGTCTGGGAATGACTCGAGTAATGAAAATTCCTTCGATATAGGTTTTAATGTACTCTATTAGGTAAAAGGGTTCTATTGAATGATTGAGTGGAAATTGTAAAAGGTGTAGTGTGTGAAGTGTATGAACTTGCTTGTGGCTTTAAGTGAGTGGATTACATTCCCAGTATGTTAGTGTGCAAATGGGTCAGGTCGATTCTGTCTAATTGGTCAGTGTAATTGAGATTTACATTGGAGAGTGTCAAGACTTATGGCATTTCTACATTATCATGGATTCTACATATCAATGTCATGAAAGTGAAGGTAATGGCTTTAAATTCGCAGGAAGTCTCTTGAGGGTAATTATTTTGAATGTTGTACTTTTGGGGATATTGAGACAGTATTCGGCGGCTTATGAGACTTAGACGGTATGGTTTTGTTCTTGGGTCGCGTGTGGTGAGTGTGGGTTGAGAATTGCGGTATTATGGCAAGGAGAAGCATCAATTTGAAGGTAAGTCAGAAGAAACTTGGGTAAATAGGACAACTTGGTAGTAGCTCGGATCGGCAGGGTAAGGGATACGATTAGTTCTTTGGGTGTTCATGAGGTAATGAGTTTTTACAGGTGTTTCTTAGCAATGCTCTTGGATTTTTGGTGGCCTGCGTAGCTTGGTTGAGTTGGAAGGATTTAGTCCTGACGGTTTGGTGTTCCACAAATGGGATTTCAGATAGTTCCTGATGGTTTTTACCACGGTTAAAGATGCATATTTTCCTATGGCGTGAGATGCAGGTGATGTATAGTGATTTTGCTTCTAAATGGGATCAAATGGAGGTTCTTGGTTAGTTGGGTACGTAGTTGCTTGTGGATCAGAAGGGACCATGAAGTTCCCATATTTGTCCTAGGATGGCATGGCTTATGCAGTATGTTGGGTAGAGTTGAGATTTGCACATGTGAGGTCACGGTTCAGTTCTAGAAGGAAGGTCAAAACAAAATTTCTTAGACAACATCGGCAGTTTCAAACGACTAGGTAGATGATATCACTATTGGGTGGCTTGATGAGGGTATACATTTCAGAAGGTCATGTGTGGAGTTAAGGGTACTTCATTGGTACTTCGACGCTCTCTTGTTGGATCGACTGCTGATATTCAAGGTTGGTTGGTAACACGAAAGAATTATAGGGGTATCCTTCATGGAATGCTTGAATATTAGGGATGTGCTATGTATTCGAGCGGTGGAGTTGAGATCAGATATAGTAATCTGTGCGCTTCATGGACTTCGAGACTGAGAGTTCTCATAAACAGGTTATTTTGTGATAGTGAACTGTGAAGATGCGAGCAAGCTAGTAAGATGTTGGTATGTACCATGGTTTAGTCATTCTGAACTTTTCGTTGAGTTATCTATCTGTTGTGAGTGACCAGAGTTGATTTAAGGTTATTGGTAGGCTAGTATGGGTGTGTTCCGCACCGGGTCGGAATTGTTGGCTCCGAATTTCTATTGTTGAGAATGTATCATTCGATTGTGATTGAGTTTATTCATGTTTTGGAGTGATCTATGAGTTACCCTTCGATGTTGCGAGGAGTTGTGATTATCGATTATATGCACATATGGAGCGATTCTGATTGGGCTATAGCTAGAGTTGAGTAAGGTAAGTAATTGGGTATTGGTTTTTAGCCAGGTGGCTGGAAGTGTTTCATGTGACCCAGTGTTTGGTTGAGATCGCGCAGTGTAGCGGAGTTATGTAAGAGTATGACCTTTGGTATTGGATTCGTGCATTTTGATTTTTCACGATGTGTGCCATGCTTTTAGCATGGTGTTGTGACAGTAATTGTTAATGGCGGGATGGTCCTCTCGTGTGAATCTTTTATATAATTTGAGTCATTGGGTTGTTGCTATTTAGTGCATGAGTTGCACAGGCTGTGGCCTGATATGTATTGATGTGTCATGTCATCAGAATGGTTGTGTTGGATGAGAAGAGGTCATTGGACCTAGTATGAATATTTTTAGAATTGTTTACATCATAGATGGAAGGATAAATATCGAGAAGAGTGAGCTTCATATCTGACTGATCGGATGAATGGTTGCTAGTTTCTACGTGTTTCTTTCATCATCGGCAGTATATGGAAGTGTTAGAGCGAGGCATTTCTTGATAAGAGGTTATGTACCGTTATGGGTTGTTCTGAGCAGCTATTGTGATTGGGAGTTATCGCTATGGCTGTTTGAGTCATACGGAGTATTATGTGGTTTCATCTGTGGTGCGTATATGGCTTGATTCAGTGTGTTTAGACTTATTCAGTTTATAGTTGTGGAATTTTGACCTAGCAAGTTATTTCAGAAGTGGAAATTTGGTTCTAAGGTCCTTGGGTCAGTATTGGATTGGAAAATTTCAAGTGTGTTATGCTATTGGACCTATATGGGATAGGGTGACGTGGGATCACCCTCGAGTATGTGCATGGTAAGGTTGCAATTTGATGGTGTTGGAGAACAACTCCTTGCATGTTCGAGGACGAACGTATGTTTAAGTGGGGGAGGATATAATGACCCGGCCGATATGACGAGTATGTGGCGTGCACTGATTTTTGGATTGGACTTGGTCCTCTCCACGGAAACTATTGAGTTGCGTATTTTTACTCTAAATCATATGTTAAATTGTGTTCTAAAAACTATTGCTATATTTGGTCTATAAGCCATGTTTGGGGCCTCGTGCCGACTTGCTTAGACCCCTTGGGGGCTTTTACTGCTATTTTCCTCACTGTGTTGACTTATGATTTACACTCAGTCATGTTATGTTTAACTGATTTGAAACTCAGCCTTATTTACACTAGTTTGAGATATAAAATGATGTTTTGGGTCGAGTACCCCGTTTTACTGGTACGCCCAAGGGGCTTTTGATAGTTTCTGACTGAGTGAGGCCGAGGGCCTGGTTGTGAGGATATGATATGCCACGAGGTGGCTTGATATTAGCGCTTGGGCTGAAGGATCCCATCTGGAGTCTGTACATATCCCCAGTGAGCGCAGGTACCTACTGAGTGCGAGTGCCGAGTGACGAGTGATTGAGAGGCATGAGTGACTGTGAGGTATGCCCGAGGGGCAGTTTCTGATACCTGGTTTTGCCCGAGGGGCTACTTATGATTTTACCACTTTCACTCTGAACTTATGAAATATGTTTTGCCCGAGGGGATTTTTATGAGTCTTATCATTTTTATACTAAACTTCTTGAAAGTTATGTTGAAAGTATTGGCAAGTTTATTTCCAAATATTTTTACTGAAATCGGCTTTTAAGCGTGATGATTTAACATATACATTGTTGGAAAGAAAGGTTGTGCTTATTGTGAAATGATGATTTGATTTTATGTGTTTCTTACTACTCTGACCTGATTTATTTTAATTACTACTAAGTTGGCATACTCACATTACTCCCTTCACCTTGTGTGCAGATCCAGGTGTTAGGGCAGAGTGAGGTGTGTATATGTTCCAGAGACTTCTCGGAGATTTTGCGAGGTAGATGCACGAGTCCACAGTCCTGCTCTCTCCTGCTTACTATTATAGAGTTTATTCTTTTCTTTTAGTTGTATATTTTATGTAGATGCTCATGACCAGTGACTCCAGGATCTCAGGGGTTGTATTTAATATTCAGTGTAGATTTAACTGTTTTTAAAAATGTTTAAAAGAAACCGTTATGGGTTATCAGTTTAGTAATGATGAAAATGGAAGATTATTACGGTATGAGCGTGGTTTTGGTTGGCCTAGTTTCATGATAGGCGCCATCACAACTGGTTTAGATTTGGGGTCGTGACACTGGCGCACACGTCACCTCATAATAATTACCACTCAGCCCAACGTGGGGCCTGACCTACGCATCACATCAGTGTCAGTACGTAAATTGGCTCCATGGCCAAGATCAGCCGCTCAAGTCTCGAATATTCACATTACACTGTACTCATCTCAAACCCTGTCACACATATAAGGCCATCAATAGCAGGTTAGATAATATTTAAGGAATACATGGAGATAGAGATAAAATATGCAAATGTAAAATCATGACTGAGAGTATGACTATTATTAAGGCAAGCAGCTCAATATAGCAAGAATAGCTCTATCATGTCTCAAAGAGATAAGTGCATATCCTTAACAAGATTTCTAGCATGAATAATAGCTCAAATAGTGATACAAGTAGAGAAAATGTAGAAATAACGGAGCATGATAGGGAAACAAGGCACTTAATAGCATAAGGTCTATCAAAATCATGAATAATCCTGCTGTATACACATATGTCCTTCACCTAGCATGTGTGTCACCCCCCAATATATCTCAAAGATAATAGCCAATAAGAAAATCAACCTCAAACCATGTTTAGACAAGTTACTTACCTCAAAGCACGTGAATCAATACTCTAAAAAAACCATTTCCTTGTGAGAAAATTCCCTTAAAAAATTGTCCCTCTCCAAGTCTAGGGCTCAAATATTAAATAATGGGTCTAAGTCCTGAAATGCTAGTCTTTAAAACTTTGCTGAATGATACCTTTCGCGAACGAAAAAAATCCAACTGTCAAAATTAACCATTCCTGAATGCGGCGTCCAACCTACAAACATGATGAAAAAATTCCAACTGGCCTATGAAAACCTGTTCATGTGAATGCGAGGGACAAACACCTGGACAACCCCCAATCTGCCTCACACTATGCTGACATAATGCCCTGGTCGCAAACACAAAGACTTATTGCTCATAAAGCTTCGTGAAAGCAACACCAAAATCTCTAATGCGAAGAATAGATTTCACTGCCACAAAATAATCCCTCACGATTGTGAGACATGCTCCGTGATCACAAAGAACACTTGATCACGCCCAACTATGCGATATAAAAAGGAATAAGTGGTCGGTACAAATATAATCTGGTCTAAGAGTCCAGAGCTGAATCCCACAATGAACTAAGGTTTTTCTACAAATTTGAACAAATTCAGAAGTATATATATCACGATTCTTATGTCAAACTAATTAACTAAAAAATTAAATTAACAAGTTATCAACTAAAGATACTAAGGGTTGGAGACAAGATTAAGGGAGACCTAGAGTTATAATTTTCCCAATTGTTGGGATTCTTCCTGCTACGTCTCTATAGTTTCTCCTAAGTATTCCATACTAATCGTGAGACTTTAGGTGTCGTAATTCTATCCCAAGCAACTACAATAATTTACTAGACATATTCTCCGAAACTACACTAGCTATCACTATCTTACCGCTTACTATGACCATGTCAAGGCTTTGTTATTCCTAAACCATCCTTTAAACCCGCCTCCTTGATTCCTCACATACATTAGGGGTGAATTTGTTTAACAACCACCTAAATATATACTCTTTTCCAAGCAATACATAATAAATAGGCATTGTTAATTGAGAGTTGTTCAATAAACTAAAGTAACCACATAGTTAATCAAGTAGAGAAATTCAAAGGCTACATATATGAAAACATATCAAGAATTAATTCTTCAAAAGGTTCCATCAAAACTTTAGAAAGAAATTTATCTACTCATGGTCATGCTAACAATCACGTTAATAATTGAAGCATTAACCTACAAACTACGGAAGAATGGAAGAAGAACTCATGTGATCTGGTGCTTTGTAATTGTTAGAGCCGCCATTCACCTCCGGATAATGCTTAACCTCTAAAATAATAGTCTTATAACCCCTTTTATATATGTTTGGGGCGGGGGGAGGGGGGGGGGTATAGGGTCGAAACTACCAAGTCCTAGCCAATATAAGAAAAGATTCTTGTGCCGGGCACAAAACTAGGTGACCAACTTTATATTGTGCTATTTTTGTATTTTGAACGGGGCCTCGCTGGAACCTAGATGCCAAAATAATTATCCCTCAAATTTCTTCCCATTTGGCTTCAATTTGCGCACAATCCTTCCATATCACCTCATTTTGACCCCTACATACATAAACATCATTATTAAGCTCTAGTCATAAATATTCACAAAGCATTTAACAATATCGAGGCATAATGCAAGGAAAGTTACATATAAAAACATGAAATTTTATCAAAACATCACCACCCCATGCCTAATGTCTTGATTTTCCTCAACCATCCTAACACTTTGCTAACCAAACAACATCACACAATACATCATACAATGGAGGAACATTTATCAATTCAATACACTACACCTATGACCATGATTGATACCAATAATTAAGACATTGTTTATGCATTCAAGCACCTTCCAAATTTCACATGCCAAATTATAAGTGAACACTTCAAAACATTCAAACGATCTTCCCATGACCATCCAACCTCAAAGAACGACTCATTGCGAATAAGAACTCTCGACTTGCGCACTCAACCCAAACAAGAGAAGTTTAATAAAGTTACATATTCTTCATGGAACCATGTGCCATCGCCAAAGAACAAGAAAGTATGTAGTCCACACATTCATATCAAGAGTTTCAAATATAAATTAAGAACAACATGAACAAATATCGATCGCTCACTCTCACAAGGAAATTCAGGCTTATCCAGAGGTCGTACCATAGAATTGCCCATAGTGTATGTCTCTACTGATCTAAGCTCACGAAGTCTAGGATCAATTAGGTCTTTACGGGTTGTGGTGTAGGCTAAGGGACGTGAAGTATATATTTTGGGTTTAATTGCTAACCCTCCTAAGCACTTTCATAGACTACACTTAATATTCAAATACACGCTTTTCATGACCAATTCAAGAAATGCCACGAAATTGTATACAATTTGGCCTTTTTTCTTTAAGCACAATTATGTATTAACTAGCTCGGATTAAGAGGAATATGAGGTGTATTTTCTTTAAATTTTTTATCTTTTTGTAGTTTATTTGATTTTCTTTTTCTTTTTTTATTTTTTTCTTCGACACTATCGATAAATTTAGTTTGCCCGGCTAATGATCTTTCAAAACATACGTGCACTTTTGGGCCTTTCTATTGTTCCACGCAAAAGCTACCCCAACTCTCACCTTTGATTCTAGCAACTTAAGTGCGTTCGGAGGTAAATATTTGAAAAGATTCAAGTAAGAACAAAATGGGAATCTCCTAGACTCACAAAGCATACTTATTTCGCTTCGACAAACACATAGGGAAAGTTTTAAACTAACACAAGATAGTAAAAGAATATAATCAAAGCCTCACATCACACAATGCACATGATATCACGTCCTATTTTTCGCGAAAATAGGTTTCGACATGTGACAAATCTTTTAAACGGGTATTAAAAGAAGAGTCCCCACCTAATAATATTTAATGTGTGTTAGGGATCCTATTTTAGGATAACTCTGTTTTAACTAGTTAACGTTGCCAAAGATCGAGTAAGGACTCAAATTACCTTAAAAATAAGGTGTTAGGCACTCTTCAAAGTCCACAACTGTGGTTCCTAGCCAAAATTTAAGCTATGTGGGAAGATTAAGTCGCTTAATTATCCTAAGTAAACATATAAATTAATTATTATTAAGCTAAGTGAGTGAATGGTTAAATAGGCCATTATTTATTCTAATTGAAGCAACATGAAAGAATATAGATAATAATTCACTAGATTTGAAAAAGAATCATAAAGATAGTACAAAACGAAATTTCATTAACTAACATTAATTTACAAAGCTTTGTAACTACACAGGTTCAAATCTTTGAGCTTCTTAAACAAAACCTAGATTTCCTCAACTAACACTTCTCACTAAGACTAGATCCAAATGAATAATTAGACATATGGGGGGAGGGTCCTAAATTTTCAAAATTTAAGGGATCACCCTATGCAAAATCAATAATACTTTACAATTTAGATGCAAAGGTTGCTCTATTATTCAGGGACAATAGACTATCATCTCTAACTATCTGATTACTATGTTTAAGTTGTTTACTTACAACACACTGATTCAATTTTAAGTCGTGCCCTATATGTGCCTGCCCATCCCATGCCTATTGTCCAGGAAGTTTTGGATAACTACAAGGCTGTTCAACACTTATCTTGGGGCTGCTAAAAAATTAAAAAGCTTGGCGCCAAACAATTGAAACATGACTTCAAAGAATCACTAGTAGCATAACAGGGCTCATATTTACCCCCCCCCCCCCCCCCCCCCCCCCACATTTAGACTCATATAGGTGTGAAACTGTTGTTAATCGAACTGATTTAAAGAGGTGGCATAATTAAATGTCTATTGTCCTGTGAGCATGATTTCTAATCATAAGTGTAGGTTAGATAGCTTACAAATTAACCTCTATCATCGATTTACTTGATTTGGACCCTAAACATGATTTCTAAGTGAAGCTGTAAGCGACCAGTTATGATTGTGAAGGGGCATGCGATTAATCGACGTAAGCTCGGGAATGAGATTATTTCGAGATTATAAGTATTATGATATTTCAAACAAGTGATAAGTAAATTCATGAAAGTGAGAGGGTAAGCGAATCGAAGAAAGTGAGTTTATGATTGTGAAGGGGCATGCGATTAATCGACGTAAGCTCGGGAATGAGATTATTTCGAGATTATAAGTATTATGATATTTCAAACAAGTGATAAGTAAATTCATGAAAGTGAGAGGGTAAGCGAATCGAAGAAAGTGAGTTTCGTCGAAGTTGTCAATTTGTGATAAAATACGGTCCGAGCTATAATACCCGACAGTTATGGACTAGTACAGTACAAGGTACCACATGAACATGATAATAAGGTGTATAAGGTGTGTTAAAATAGTATTTTAAGTAATTTGAGATAATTCTTAATTATGTAAACAGTTAATTATTGATTAGTGGGGAATTACCAAGTTAATAAAGAAATTGGTAATTATCTAAAATATTTTGGATAAATCTTGAACTTTTTTAATGTGGAAGCAATATGTGTTTTATTTGATGACCGTTAAGTCACTTTGAAAAGGTAGCAACATTTGAAGTAATGCCTACTTTATCTCATTTGGCTAAAGATTATTATCAAGAAAGCCAAATGTTACGACCATACTTATTTTCCTTGCTTGTAGTAAGAAACCATTCCTTTCCTAAGTAATAATCTTATTCATAAGCTTTAAAAAGGAATGATTATATTTTCTAACTTATGGATGAAGCTACAACAAATTCCTACGAGATTTCATAAGGTAATAGCAACGTGATTTTGCAATTCTAAGGGAGTACGGTGCAATATTTCTCAAGAATATCATACAGATTTTCCTTACTATCCGTCATTACGCGTTTTTGAAATCAACGGTGTTAAAGGAATTGTGAAGAGAATCGGTTCTGGTATGTTAAGGCTATCCCTTCTTTCTTTTGGCATGATCTATACGAAACGAACGAAATGAGCAAATGTACAATTTCTATAAATGACTCTATTCATAGAAGTATTAGAGGTGCCTATGTTATTGAATTCCCATGTGTCTTATTATTACATCTTATGTTCATGGGTCACAGAAAAATATGTAAGTTGAAAAAAGTGTACTTCATGATATTAATCAAAGACATATTGGTCATATGACACTCCGAAAGATTTCATTGACGTACTTCTCATGCACTGCGTTCATTTATACATGTACACTGACCCATGACAAAATGACGTTATATATGTGTATATACGTATAATATGTATATGGGATATGGAAAAAGGTTACGGCATTATATACGCACCACCACCTGATCAGCTGGTATACATTGATGATTTTCCCACAGTGGCCGAGATGATATGATGGGATGCCCTCAGAGGCTTGAAGGTAACTCACGATGCTTATATCTCTTTTCCTGAATTGTAGATAATGATCATCTTTACTAACTGGGTACCTTATTCCCTTCTTTATCTTGCTTCTTTTACTTGTTGAAACTTGTGTCTATCTCTTGAATCTCTCATTGCTTTTCACCATGTGGGTGGGTAGATATTTTTGCCTTAAGGCTCCTTATCAAGAAGCTCATACATATTACACTATATTACACTAGGTGTCTGCCTCGTGAGTAAGGAATTTTGTTATCCTTGGTATAGAAGGATTACCGCAAGGCGACTAAGGGTCATCGATGATGTGAAAAGACGTCAAAGATGAAGAGGTAAAACATCTATAAGCAAATCTTAGTACTCTCCTAAAGGGGGGAATATGGGGTTATGTGGAGTTGAGTCAGAATTAAGTGATTCTAGTAATTATGGAATGGTAAAGGAAGAATGCGATAAATGTAAATAAGAAAGAAATGAGATTGCACTTATCCAAATTCTACCGATATGCTACGATTCTAGAACGTTATGCAAGCAGGATGTCAAGGAGGGGAAGTAAGGGTTCCGACCCCAGATATTTTTTACCTTGAAAATGGTAATTACAATTATATTTGATTATGTGGTTCTAAAAATATGTGATCTATTTTAATACCAGTTGTTTAGGTAGTAGATGCTGAGTATGAAGTGAGAAAAATGAAATAAGAGCAAAAGGAACAAAATTATGCATATCGGGTAACGGGGAGACCAGCCTCGAGGGTGGTCGGAAAGGCCTGGGGGTCGAGCTTTAGAAGCTTGACTAGGTAATACCGATAACAGTACAATAGTATTGAATTCCTTAAGAATGGCCTATTTATGATCAATAATGAGCAATAAATGAAGAATAATTCAAGAACACAATAAATGAGAAGCAATAAATCAATGAAGCAATTATAGAGAATGTTTTAGCTAAGGAGCAGAGGATGTTCTTGTTCTTGTATTGAATATTGCATCTTACAAAGTGAAAAGGGTCCCCTTTATAAATAAGGGGGAATCCCAACAAGTACCATGCGTAATTAATGTAAAGAGATATGGCTGGTACATCCATTTAATGCCACGGTACATACTTGTACTATTTTGTGTATCTTGTTAGTTTTAACCACGTGCCCCTTGGGAACTTCCCGTCTTTCCATGTTGGCCTTCGATATGTACTGCCTCGAGGTCGAGGACCTTCGATATGTGCTTCCTCGAGGTCGAGGACCTCCGATATGCCCCTCGATACCAAAACTCGGGCCATCGAGCCTTCATTCTTATCGAAATGGCGGTGAAATCGGGCTCTTCGAATTTAGATGTATACAGATAGTCCCCGCGTTTCTTATAATTAAGAGATAGGAAATGATTTTGAACTTTTGCCTCTTCGACGCTCCTACTATGAATTTAGTCCCCTCAGATCATTAAATGATGTGACACCAAAAGCTGCGCAGAGGTCACTGTCAACTCAATTCTCGAGAAACCCATGAACCGTTACACGTTCGGCTTTCCCGCTTCAAGCATGCCCAAACGACCTCTATAAATACCATAATTACTGGCCTTTTCATAGTTTTTAATCTTCTTCATCTTCTCCTAACCTTCATATTTCCACTAAGTGCTTTCCCTTCATATCTTCTGCCCGTGCACGTTTTTCTCGTCTTCTTACTTCAAAACTTGATAGCTATCATGCCCAAGACCTCCAAAACGGTTCCAAAAAAGGAGGGGTCTTCTTCTATATCACGCCCATCTAAGGGAAAGTCAAAAACTCCTCCTACCATCGAACAATGCATACCTGGCCCTTTCTACACTATTTCTGACTTTACAATAGAAAAACCCCCTTCTACACCGGGCTAATGCGAGCCCATGAGCCGATACATAAGTGTAATATTGGATGTACATAGGGTCAAACTTGACTGGCATTGGGGGGGGGGGGTGGGATGCACCCCGAGTGGAGATCCCTACGGCTGATGAAAGTATACTCACGCACAAGGTTGGCTTTCTCAGTGTATATACATACTCCTTAACCTTAGGCCCCGTCGATTCTTCTTCTCCACCGGTTGACCCGGTGATTCTCGATTTTTGTTTCGTCATATTACCAACATGGTCGAGGGAATGACCTTCACACTCGACCATTTGATCAGATTGTATAACCTTCGACTCTTCCGCGGGGGCCTTATTAAATTACACTGTCGATCCAACAAGGCGTTCCTCGCCTGCATCGACGAGGATAGAGATCAGGGATGAATGAGCTGATTCGTCAGAATTAGAACCTCAGACATCGTCCTTGTTGACAGAATGCCATTCCCGGAGGAGTGGAATATGAAACGTAAGTACCCCTGAATTGAGCATGATTTTGCTGTCTCTTTCTCTTTCGACTGATTTTCTTTTATTGTGCAGCCACTGTTTGGTTTCCCGGTGCGGTTCAGGACCTTCCGGGATGGATCAAACATTTAGACTTCGCTTTCCAATACAACAAACACGTATGGTGTGAGCTGGCCAAACACAATGGCAGGCCAAGAACCATGACACGCTCTTGTTGCTATTGCTTTTATATTCTTCGTAAGAACTTCTGATGATGATATTATTTAACATAATATGTTTGTGCAGGCTTTGGTGAAAGCGTGCTGATGTGGCCACCCCCACTTGGCGAGGAAGAGGCCCCGAAGGCCACAAAAGATAAAAAAAGGAAGAAAGAGGCCTCGGCAAGGTTCTCTAAATCAAAGGGGTCAAAGACTCGGAAGCCTAAGACTGATGCCACGGTCTTGTCTTCGATGTCCGCTGAGAGCTTGCGGGCCCAGGAGGAGAGCGATGATGCCTGCCCTTTGGTACAAAGGGCAAAGCGAAGCGCTGAGGCTTCGAGAGCGATTCAGCGGTCGTCTACTGATCTAGAGGCGGCCGATGCGGACCCGCAGTTTGTGGAGGAGAACCTCGAGGAGGATTTGGGCGTCTTCCCCGGATGCTTATCGGAAATGGCACAGTCCGTATTAGGGAGCTCAGAGGGCCTGGTACTGGAGCTTTTCGAGGTCGGGAAGAAGCCTCGATGGAGGATGATATTGATGGTGGGCTTCATCTAGGCCCGTCATTCTCTCTGGGGGAGATATGTGATGCTCAAGTTAGGGGCGCTCCTAGTCCAAGGACCTCTCGTGGAGAGGATGATGCATTTAAAGATTACTTTGAGGGGGTAGATGAGGAAACCGATGTTGATGGTCCAGTTTCTCTCGTGTTACATATCAAGAAGTTGTATGACCAAGCTTTCTCCAAGATGCAAGATGAGTTGACTCATCGGGGGAGGAGTTTGAGAAGCTTATAGAGGGGTTGGTTGAGCTAGAGGTTCTTTGTGCACGAAAGGAGGATGAGTTGATCCACCTTCGGGCAAGCTCAGAGAGAGCTCTCCGAGAGAGGGGCGACTTCTCCGAGCAGGTATGTTGGTTCCCACATTCTTATCTTTAGTTGTAATGCTCGGTGCTGATTGACGTACTTCTTTATTTTGAGATTAGGAAAAAGGACGCCATGGTGGAGCGGCTTCGAGAGGAGGCTACGGACAAAGAAACCGAGGTCCTAGAGCTGGCTCGGCTGAATGATGTCGTAACTCCAGAGAGGGAGGTGCTTCAGGGGGAGCTATCCTCGGTTCAAGACCTTCTCCGAGGTGCTCAGGAAGAGGCTGCTGTGCTATCTGCGGCAAAGGCTGAGGCCAGTGAATATGTTTCCTCGTACAAGAGTGATGTTGCTACTACGAATGACCGGGCAAGGGAGATATCAAAGAAGGCCGAGCTGAAGCTTGATCGGGAAATTGCTTATGGCCGGGCACAAGCCAGGAGGCAAGCCCTAGAGAAAGTGAGCGCCAAAGGCGTGGATCTCTCTGCCGAGATCGAAGAGGCCAGGGCTTTGTAAGAGGAATTGGCAATGCCGAGCACATCGGATGAGGGCCCCGAAAGTGCCTCGGGAAGTAGCGAGGGCGAAGAGTATATTTTCCACTTCTTTTATTTTTTTCCATTTTCTGTATGTGGACCCTTCGGGATAATTTTTTCTAAAGAACACTTTTGTAAATATATTTTTTGAAATAGAATATCCTTTGCCAAATTTTGCACAGACTTAGTTCCAACAATATGACTTTTATGCTTCGATTCTTAGCTTCCTCGGAACTCGCACTTGCAATAGTAGATACCCTCGAGATTGGACATCTTCTCGAGGCTAGGTCGGCTTGTGAGCTTTAATTTCTCAAACCCCTTATGACGGTATCATTTATGTGACATGACCATGAAGTGACCGAGGTGACACCACCGGTACACTTCCCCAAACGTTATGACGATTTGTCAGAAATTGAATGGCCTTCAAAGCAGTTGGTTGGCCACCGGCGTATGATGAGCTGACCTCGTACTTCTTCGTTCTTAAAAAAGACTTTGCATTAGAGAAACCTTTCGATGCCTCGGGCCATCGAGAGCGTGCCTCGGGGTTCGTCCGATCGATAGAAGAAAACCACCTCGAGGCCGTGAGGAGAGACTATGACTGGGGGGAAATGTGGTGTTGCAGATACCCTCTCGAGAAGAGAACGTCATCACTTATGTTGAGGGGTTCTTGACCATGTATACGTACCCGTTTACACTAGGCCCCCTCGATTGACTAGTGCTCGAATTTTGCAAAAGGTACCAAGTCACTCTGGCACAGATTCATCCGTACTTTTGGCGGATAGTGCTGATGATGAGGTATTTCACCGAAAAGGCTGAGCTTGAATTTACCCTCAGCCACCTTATTAGGCTATATCAGCCTTAGCATTGTCGAGGATTGATTGCGTTATGATACCGGTCCACCAGGACTTTCATTGCCAGCGATGACGAGGACCAAAATGGAGGATGGATGAGTCCATTTGTTTGGGTGAGTACCGCCGATATCATTCCAGCGGAGTTCCTTCCTTTTCCCAAAAATGGAACTTCAAACGTAAGTGCCACGTGACCTTAGTGTCTTTTGTTTTTATCAATTTATGAGAGTGTTCCTTTTTCTCTTTTTCAACGGTCCCGTGGGTGCCCGGGGAGGTCCCTGATCATGCGGACTGGACTCAGACGTTGGCAGCTTCCTCAACATACGATGAGCGCAAGTGGCCTGATCTCTCGAATGGAAGATGGGAAGAAATGAACCACAGTATGATTCATGTGGTATCCTTTTGATGAACGTTTCCCTTTGTACTTACTAACTCTGATACTGCAGGTGTTCGTGGATTTTCTGAAATGAGGCTGTGCCCCTTCGAGGAGAATGAAGGCCTGAGGGAGCACAATAAGTGACGAAGATCCTCTATATGTGAGGACATTCTTGATGAGGCGGGGCCTTCTCGGAGACATAAAGGGTATGTCGTTGCTGAGTAGAGCTTTATATACCTCGGTCATTCTGCGGATGTCGGCTCCCCTTGCAATGATGATAATCTCTCTACGGCTCGAGCCGAGGGCCCTTCCGAGGTTGCCGGTTCTATCTTGACAAACTCAAGTCCGAGATGCTTCGCTGTGAGGCCCGGTTGCAGGAAACTTTGGGTAAGAAAAAACATCTCAAGCTTCTTTGCAATGAGAAGACAAAAGAGTTTATACATCTTCGGCTAGAGATACATTGAATCCATATTTGTGAAGGAAAACTCGCTCTTGGGAACTAACGGTTCAGTGCATCAGTTGCAGGAAAAGACAGAAGTGTTGGAGAGCCTTTGGGGCGAGGTCGGGAAAGTTAAGTCCGAATTCCAAGCGTTGAAGTCATAGATAAGCCTAGATGTTGCGTCCCAAAGGAATACTTTGGCCATGGTTGCTGCCCTCAAGAAACAACTTCGCAATGCCCAAGAAGATAGCTCAATTCAGTCGAGCAGGATTTCCAAACTCGAGGCTGATCTTCTAAATATGAAGGCTAAGGTTTTTAACGCTCGGGCCGAAGCTGAAGAAGTTCGAGAAAAGGCCGATAAGAAGGTGGCCGTTTACTCAAAAGATGCTGCCGATGCTCGGGCTGAGCTAAGAGGAACTTACGACAGGGAGATGAGGGGTAGTGAGTATGCCCGATGCAAGTCTCAGAGGGTGACCCTCGAAGAGATACATGCTAGGGGCTTTGACCTATCGGAAGAGATAAAGCAGGAAGAGGCAGACGAGATCAATGTCAAGTTTTTCCTTTCTTTTTGAGTTGGTGCTGGTATTTGAAGGCTGCCGTGGGAGCTGACCCGAGGGGCCTTTGAGGTAGTTGGTCCCGAGAGTAGACTAGATTTTTTGTTTGTTTGTTTGCATAAGACTTCTGTGGGAGTGTTGTAAATATGTATTTGTAATGCACATATATATGAAAGATTCTTTGGTTTGATTTGCTTGTCGGTAGTTAGCCCGATGAATTGGACTTTGATATGAAACCCTCGGGGTTATAAATTGGTCCTGAGGCTCTTTAAGTTAGAGACTCAAGCTCTTATGCTTTAGGTCGGTACGACCTTCGGTGTAGCTGGAGACTTGCGCCCTTATGCTTTTTTGTCCCTGAGGCACTTTAGTTAACCGTATCGGGCTTAGTCTCTGAGTCGGGTTTCGACTCAAGCTCAACAGCTCTCAGGTTTTCAAATTGGCCCTGAGGCGCTTTGGGTCGATATGACATGTTGCTGGCGACTTGGGCTCTAACGCATGAGGTCGATACGACCTTTAATGTAGCTGGCGACTTGGGCTCTTACGCTTTTTTGGCCCTGAGTTGCTTTAGGTAACCATATCGGGCTTAGTCTCCGAGTCGGGTTTCGACTCGAGCTCAACGGCCCTCAGGTTTTTAAATTTTCCCTGAGGCGCTTTGGGTCGATATGACCTGTAGCTGGCGACTTAGGCTCTTACGCTTTTTTGTTGGTATAAGCTTTAATGTAGCTGGCGACTTGGGCTCTTACGCATTTAGGTTGGTACGAACTTCGATGTAGCTGGCGACTTGGGCTCTAACACTTTAGGTTGGTACGACCTTGCTTAAGGTCTTGCAGTTTTCATGTTGCCTGGTGGAAGGCTTATGAGCTCGAAGTTACCTGCCCTGATGTAACGATCCGACCAGTCATTTTGAGATCTAGCGCGTCGTTCAGCAGTTGGGAGTCATGAACAACTTCATTTCAGGTATTGTGACTTGTGTGTATATTCAGAGTTTAAATTCAGGAGGTTCCGAGTTAAATTGAAAGGAAAATTCTCATTTCAGAAGCCTTAAGTTGAAGAAATTGAGTAAGATTGGAATTTTGAGTAAACAATCTCGGAATCAGGATCTGAAGGTTTCGGCAGGTTCGTATGATGATTTCAGAATTGGGCGTATGTCCGGATCGGGATTTGGATAATCGGAGAGCGTTTCGGTGTATATTGTGGAAGTCAGCATTTTTGAAGAAATTTCCTAAGTTTGGCTTGAAGCGCATTTCAATGATGTTGATGTTTGTTTGGGACTTCGAGACTGAGAATAGCTTCGTATGGTGATTCTGGAGTTGGGAGCGCGATCGGAAGTGAATTCGGATATCCGGAGGTCATTTTGAAGTCATTTGGCTAAAGATAGAAATTTGAAGGTTTTTGAGAAGTTTGACCGAGAGTTTGACTTTTTGATATCGGGGTCGGATTCCAATTCCGAAAGTTGGAGCAGGTCCGTAATGTCAAATATGACTTGTGTGCAAAATTTGGGGTCAATCAGACGTGATTTGATAGGTTTCGACATCAGATGTAGAAGTTTGAAATTTCAAAGTTCATAAAGCTTGAATTGGAGTGCGATTCATGATTTCGACGTTGTTTGATGTAATTTGAGGCCTCGAGCGAGTTCGTATCATGTTTTGGGACATGTTGGTATAATTGGTTAAGGACCCGAGGGCCTTAGGTGGATTTCGGAAGGTTAACGAAATGAATTTCGGACAAGAAAAAGAAGGAAAAATTGCAGAAATTTCTACTGCACTTCTGGACAGTAATTTATGCATCGACGAGCTAACTTTGGAAGCATATATATAATAATCTATAAGTAATATGAAAATTTGAAAAACTTGAAAGTTGTATATCGTGAAGTCTAGTTTCCATGACATTAGACGATTTGTCATTTGGATTTTTTTGCAAAACGTTATGACCGATTGAAGATGGCAGGTGGAGCAGTTTCGCCAGAATTTTCTGATGCATGGAGCCGACTTTAGAAGCTCATATCTCGGGATATATAAAGAGTTATATGGTGTACAGCCTATCAAATTATAGATCTTCATGTCTAGTTGCTAAATATTCAAACGGTTTGTTATTTGGATATTTCTAAAAGAAGTTATGAGTATTTTAACAGATGATGTTCGACAAGGGAAAATTGTAATAAGATATACAACCTGAACAGCGCAAGTGCAAGGTACAATTCGATGAAGCATGGGCAAATTCTTAAAACACGAATTTTGGCCATTTCTTTCATTTGGCTTGGATGATTTTGGAGAGCATTTCAAGGAGGATTTTATCAAGCATCAAAGGTAAGTTGTTTCTACTTATTTCCAAGTTAAATACAAGATTTATTACATAGATTTGATATGAGAAATTGGAAAAAATGTGGGGAAATTGCAAGAAAACCTAGAATTGATGAAAATTGGATTTTACCACGAATTTGAGCATGAAATTAGGAGTAAGTTGTATATTTGAGCTAGTAAAGCTATGGGTAGAGTTTATCTTCGAGAAATCCCGGAATCCAGGCGCGTGGGCCCGAGGGCATTTTGGTCATTTCACTAAGCAGAGTTGAGAAATTACATAATCTAATTTTTAGCAAACGATTGAGTATATTTTCATTGGTTTATCATCATTTGGGTAGTTTTGGAGCGTTGTGCATCGATTGGATTCGTCGGGAAGGCTTGGAGGCCGTTTATAGAATTTCGGAGCGAGGTAAGTCTCCTTTCTAACTTTGTGAGGGGGAAATTGTCCCCATAGGTGAACTAAATGAATATATGATATTATTTGTGGGGGGCTACGTACGCACGAGGTGATGGGAATCCGTGCGTAGCTACTATTATGCCATGTCTGGGTAGCCTAGGACCCACTAGCATGCTTTATGTGTGTACCTGTAACCCTGCTTGTAATATTAAACTGCTAATATGACCGAAAACGTGGCTGAAAGTTTAAAAGACAACTAGAGTTCATATTGTTAACCTTCTAAAAAGAGAACTGTTTCCGCTGTGAATATATATGTGTACCTGGACTGGGTTGTATTATGGAGTGTTACTAAATTGGACAAATGAGTTCCAAAAACAAAGATTTCAAAACCTATATTTCATGTTTCTTTTAATAAAAACTTTACCATTATTCCTGAGAAAGACAATTTTCTTGATAAAATACGAATTTATTATGTGGATATGTGTAACTTTGGGTGCCTGAGTCGCTTGAGTGATTCGCGAGCAGGAAGACCCTGTATTTGTGTATGTATTCTTATGAGCACCTGAGTCGCATGTATGATTCACGAGCAGGCTAGCCGTATTATACTGAGAGGTGCACTTTTGGGACGGGCCGGTCGATCCCTCGGTAGTGCACAAAGAGGATTATTATATTGAGAGTCGCACTTTTGGGACGGGACGATCAATCTTGCGTAAAGAGATTGAGAGATTCACTTTTGGGATGGGACGATCGATCCTTCGGCAGTGCATAGAGAGATTAAGAGCCGCACTTTTGGGACGGGCCAATCGATCCTTCGGCAGTGCGTAGAGAGGTTGAGAGATGCACTTTTGGGACAAGCCGATCGATCCTTCGGCAGTGCATAGAGAGGTTTACTATCTTATGACTTCGGCCGGTTGTCTTACCCTTGTGTGCGCATGACTATTTGGTACTATTCTATTGGTATTGGCTTGACATGTATTTGGGAAAAAGGGAAGTGTACATTGTTGTTTTTTCTCAGCTATTACCTGGATTTCTGTACACTATATGTACTCGTTGCTCACTGTCTTACATGTCTATTGTATTTCATCATATTGTGTCATATATAATATAGTCGGACCCTAGTAAGTGCCTAATTTGACCTCTCGTCACTACCTCTCTGAGGTTAGGTGGGCAACTTATTGAGTACACGTTGTTTTTGTACTCATGTTGCACTTGCTGTACATTTTATTGCACAGGTACTTTCATAGCAATGTGGAGGAGTCAGAGACTTAGGCGATCTACATCTTCTGGAGGCGATCCGCACCAGACAGAGTCACCTTCATACTATATCTGTTTCATTTTAAATTTCCTGGTCCAGTCGTATTACGGACATGCTTTGTAATATTTGTAAAATTCATAGAAATTGCTCATGTACTTGTGACACCGGGTTCTGGGGACGTGTTGGGATTTGTTTCATTAAACTGAATTGATGTGCTATCGTATTTAAGTTTACTAAAATTTATTTATTTGGTTATGAAATGCAAGAAAAGGTAACAATTTCGAAAATGTTAAAACTGGAAAGTTATTTCAATTAATTAATATTTTGGCTTGCCTGACCTTGTGTCCGGTGCCATCACGACCTTAGGGATTTTAGGTCGTGACACCTGAGGTGTTACGGCTTTGGTGTTAGATACCTCGATGAGCCGACAATCGGGGAAAGTCCCTGAGTCGGAGTCAATATTTCCTCGAGGAGGGCTTATGAGCTTGAAGTTAGCTGCACTGAGGTCTTACGAGTTTGATTTTTTGGCGACTCGATGGAGTGACTGTCGAGGACAGTTCCTGAGTACTTGATAAGTTTTTGGACCTGGGTTGTCTTTTGTGAAAATAGCAAACTTCTTTGATGTGTGAAATATTTCGATGATAGAAGGTACTTCTCTGATTACTCGGTACAAGTATACGTGTTTTTACCATCAAGGGTTTGATTATTCTATGCAGACACGGTTCATTCGACCGTTTGGTCTGATACATCATTTTCCTTTTGAGACCCTCTTTGACATATTCTAGTGATCTCCTGGGGGGATGCCCCTCAGTATTCGAGGTTGATCGAAGAGAAGCCTTGAATACTTGGTGAGCTATCCTTAGGTAGCATATGGATGTTGCCTCGTTAAAAACATCATTGGTAAAACCCTTTTGGAATATAATCCGACGTGAGGGAAAAAGAGTGCAACACATGCTATAAAACCTAAGGACTTCGAGGTGGGGGGTGATTCGACTCCTTTCAATCAAACACCTGCACGCAAGTTAGCGTAAAGTGTGAATGAAAAAGGGATAGGGTTGTACCTTAGCTACGGTGGTACTCGAGCCTTGATAGTCTTTGGGTATTTTTTCTGAGGACGCGGCACAGTCCTTTGTTTGTTCCTACGAGGATGTAGTTTGTGATTGTTACTTGACTGTTTGCTTGTTTTTTGGCTCCTTCGATGTAGAAGGTGTCAGTGCCACATCGTGCACTGCGAACATTTCTTTTGCTTTGTGTTGCTCTTCGTGTACTATTTTTACTCCATACGTCATAGGGAAGTTCATTATTTGGTGAAGGGTTGACGGCACTTCCCTCGTATTGTGAATCCATGGCCTTCCAAGAAATGCGTTATACCTCATGTAACCTTCGATGACATGAAACTTGGTATCCTGAATTGTGTCGGCCACATTGACTGGGAAGATGATTTCCCCTTTCGTTGTTTTGCTTGCCATGTTGAATCCATTGAGGACAAGAGAGGTGGGTGTGATCTGGTCGAGCAACCCAAGCTGATCTACCACCCTCGACCGAATTATGTTGTCCGAGCTACCTGGATCCACGAGCACACGTTTAATTTGAAATTTATTAAAAAGAAAAGAGATTACCAGTGCGTCGTTATGAGGTTGAGATAAGGTCTCAATGTCGTCTTCGCTGAATGAAATGGCGTCTTCAGGTATGTAGTTCCGAGTTCTCTTTTCCCTTGTAATGTATACTTTTGTTTGCTTAAAACTGGGTCCCTAAAGGATGTCGACTCCACCAATAATCACGTGGATGACGTGTCGTGGTTCTTCTGTTTCATTTTTATTATTTGCCTCTCTTCTCAAAGCTGTCTGCAATCTTCGGTCCTATGACCGTGGGTATCGTGAGATTCGCATATCAAGTTGGGGTTTCTTTGTGAAGGATCTGACATCACGGGTCTCAGCCACATGGTATCCTTGATCTTGCTTATGGCCGATACGATGTCTGAAAGGTCAACGATGAAGTTTTACTCATATAGCCAGGGTGCCTCTACCGGCCCTTGGTTCTTGTCGAACCCTGCTTTGTTCACGAGTCCCTGAGGATTCTGCTATCGGTCCATCCTTTTGTCATTCCGAGGTACGTTACACCTCGGGATATTTCTCCGATTCTCCACGTACGATTGATACATTTATTTGTTCAGCCTTGACTCTCTTTCCAGAAGCCTCGATTCCTTTGGTAGGACTCTGATAGGATACACTGAGCCGTTTCCAATTGGTCATCCTCGACCCTGATCTTCGACTGGTACCTGTTGTGCACATCCCCAAACTATGGCAGGGTACTCGATCAAATTCTGCTTCAGCTGTTTTGATGCTATCGAGCTTCGCTCATTCAAGCCCTGAGTGAAGGCTTGTACAGCCCAATCGCCGAAGACTGGTGGTAATTCTATATTCCAATTGAAAGCGGAACACGAACTCCCTTAATATCTCATTCTCCATTTTCTTGATTTTGAAAACATTAGATTTCCTTGTAGCGACCTTGATGGCACTAGCATGTGCTTTCACAATGGAGTCCGCCATCGTGGAGAATGAATCTATCGAGTTCGTGGGCATTTTATGATACCACATCATGGCCCCTTTGGATAGTGTTTCTCCGTATATTTTCAATAGAACCGATTCAATCTCTTCGTCTTTCAGGTCGTTCCCTTTCAGAACACAAGTGTAGGCAGTAATATGCTCATTGGGGTCCGAAATTCCTTTGTACTTCCAGAGTTCGGGAATTCTAAATTTCTTCGGGATAGGCATCGGAGCTGCACTTGACAGGAATGGCTTTTGCACGAACTTTTTTGAATCTACACCCTTCAAAATCAGGGGTGCGCCTGGGATCTGATCAACCCTCGAGTTATATGTCTCCACTTTTTTGCCGCTGGCTTCTATCTTCTTTTCTCCTGATTCAATCCTTTTTGCGAGGTCTTCGAGCATCTTCATAATGGCGGGTTCAGCTGCTGACCCATTATTGCTCGATATTTTTGGTGCCTGTTCGACTCGAGGAGCCATTTCTGGTGGTGCCGTGCTCAGGGTTCTCTGATGGATTTGTAGCTGAGCAATAGCCACCTGTTGTTCCTGCAACATTTCAAAAATAACATCAAGGCTAACTTCCTTTTCCCTTTGATCAGGGGTTCCCTGTGCTTCGTGCTGGTCTCCCTAACAAACGCTTCCGCCTGTATGAGAGCCCACATCGACATGTTGAGCGTTTTGTGAGCCTTCATCGACAGGAATTTGCACTGGTGCCCCTTCAGGGTTTTGCGGTGGCACACCGGTACCTGAGGCAGCCGCGCCATTTTCTCCGTGGTCCTCAGGACCGTTGTTTTCATGTGCGTTTACTGAGTTAGACATTTCATGACCTGAAATTGAAGATTATTGGGCAAGAAAAAGTGTGAAGAATAACTTGTGTTTTTAGAAAACCAACACTAAAACAATCACTATTATTTTTAGCTCCACGGTGGGCGCCAAACTGTTTACCTTGAAAATGGTAATTAATATCATATTTGATTATGTGGTTCTAAAAATACGTGATCTATTTTAATACCAGTTGTTCAGGCAGTATATGCTGAGTATGAAGTGAGAAAAACGAAATAAGAGCGAACGGAACGAAATTATGCGAACCGAGTAACGGGGAGACTAGTCTCGAAGGTGGTCGCAAAGGTCTCTAAGTCGAGCTTTAGAAGCTTGACTAAGGGCTATAGATAACAATATAACAGTATTGAATGCCTTAAGAATGGCCTATTTATGATCAATAATGAGCAATAAATAAAGAATAATTCAAGAACACAATAAATGAGAAGCAATAAATCAATGAAGCAATTATAGAGAATGTTTTAGCTAAGGAGCAGAGGATGTTCTTGTTCTTGTATTTAATATCATGTATCTCACAAAGTGGCAAGGGTCCCCTTTATATATGAGGGGGAATCACAACATAGTACATGGGTAATTAATATAAAGAGATATGGCTGGTACAACCATTTAATGCCACCGTACGGGCTTGTACCATTTTGTGTATCTTGTCAGCTTTAAGCACGTTCCCCTTGAGAACTTCCCGCCTTTCCATGTTGTCCTTCGATATGTACTACCTCGAGGTTGAGGATCTT
The DNA here is from genome assembly GCA_005239505.1 of Nicotiana paniculata. Taxonomy (NCBI): domain Eukaryota; kingdom Viridiplantae; phylum Streptophyta; class Magnoliopsida; order Solanales; family Solanaceae; genus Nicotiana; species Nicotiana paniculata. Next base: position 183,505 of record ML357388.1, on the reverse strand, counting down.
TGATATGTTCTACCTCGGGGTCGAGGACCTCCGATATGCCCCTCGATACCAAAACTCGGGCCATAGAGCCTTCATTCTTATCGAAATGACCGTGAAATCGGGCTCTCCGACTTTAGTCGTATATATATATTTTTTTGATAAATAAGGAGCCAGTGTGAGAGGTAAGTTAAAACAAAGGAAATAATCCAAGAAAGATTATGCGAAATATTGATATGAGAATGGACCAACTACTAGTTAGTAGTTAATTTCGTAAGAGCCTAGTTATGGCTAGAAAAGAGGATACAAACAAATCAACAGATAGTGCAAGTTAAACATAGTGAACCTAACATGGGGAATTTTGTCTCGCAGATATGACATCGTGATCCTTGAGAAATATTCAGATAGGGTTTGGGATAGTTAAATGTGACGTATAAGAGTTATGGGAATAAAAGAGAATGCCACCGGAAACAGTCAAACTTTAAGTTCAAAAGCATCCCTACAAGCACAAGGGCGTGGAGATAAGTAACCACGAATAACTATAGGCAAGGAAGGACATCAAAAGGTCCGTCGAGTATACAATGTAATAAGCTCACAGCTTTACAACATTTAGAGGATCCTCCCTAAATACTATAATGAAAGACTAGTTGAGCAAGTAAGGAAGAAGGCTTCAACCTAAGCTCAGTAGCCTAAAGGGGAAATGGTCTTATAATAATAATCTCACTACAATATTGTATGCACTCCATAAGAAAATGGCACCTACCGTGGCTAATGAACGAGAAGTAAAATCAGAAGTGATATTCAAGATCATATGAGTTGTAGGGAATTCAAATATATGTGGTCACTAAGGTAAGATAAGTATGCACGTAACACGGGGGCAGAAAGACTAGGAAAAGTAATTGCTTACATTTAAAGAAAGTTGAGAAGGAATGAAAAGAATTATTCGATTAATGAACCATAATTAGTTACATTATGAACGCACTTAATAGTTCGGAGTTTTATACATGCAACACATATGTTGACAATCATACAAATATAGAAGACTCCGGTATAAGTTAAAAGAAAGAATTGAGTCAAGGTCATACAAAAAGAATTGAACTATTAGAAGATTGTATCATGGATATTCCATATAACCCATGAAAGGCTAAAGTAATAACTAATACCAGAAGCCGCAAATCGGAAGATAGCTTAACCCTATATGAAGGCTCTGAAGGAAGAGGAAACTAAATAGTTTAATCAACTAAGTAAATCAGGAGGCTGATTATTGAACCCTAAAGATTATAGGAATTTTGATTGAGAACATAGCAGAATCACTCTTAATATCAGAGGTACAAGAGAGATAGTACAACAATCGTATTCTATAATGGTTATACGATAAATCCAGTTAGAAGAGTACCAGCCTTATAAGAAGTCATTATGAAGATCCCACCAGTTTGTGTATGCACCAGAGGTGCAAGTTTAATAAAAGAGCTTCAAGGCGTGGATGCGAATCATACCTATGTGGAAGGGAGGTCATGAAAGAGATATAAAATACGATGCAAGATTTTAAGGTAAGGTAAAGTGAACAATTTACAAGATACTCAGATGAGGAAGGTTGTGAATATTCCATACTACAGATAGAAGGCTAGAAGCGCTGGGATTAAGTATCAATAGCAGTGTCGACAGTGGCATATCTTCCAGCCTATGGTGTCTAGGCACCGAGAGATATAGTCAAGAGAATAAAGAAGAGTTAAAGACGATGCAATATCTCGCTTGATGTTCCAGAATAACAAAAGGACATCTATGATGCAAGCAAGTTGAAGGAAGGTTGCGAGTAGTATAAATAAATACGTGTAGGTTACAAGCTAAAGTATGGTAAAGCGACAAGGTTTTAGGAAGACAGGAGTAAGGATAAGAAAAGGAAAGTGAAAAGGTAATGAGAATGGATAAATCCTAAGGATTAATCCCATGAAAATGAGAAGAGTTGATGGTTTCTCTAAGTTATACAAATCTCAGTATAGCTTGAATGAACTCAAAGGAGTCTAAGACTAATGGCATTTAGAAGAGATGGAATGATGCCTTGGTAGTAGAATGAGGGTGTAATTGTGATAGATAAAGGATGACGTTTGGGCCTTCGATTGAGTTATGATTTGAAAAAAAAAAGAAAGGGATTTCATGAATTGTACAGGATTACAATGTTCACATAAGGTGAATCACATTGGGATGCTATGAAATACGGTTAGGAAAGCATGGTATCGCCCTAGGTGGATCAGTCTAATCATTTCAGATGTTCCCCGATGAGAATTGAGCCCTAGTGTTACATAAAAGGTCAAGTTATCAATGGTAGATTATAGATCAATATTGAGGTGAATCAACAATGGATGGACAAAAGTTACAAAGTATGAGATGAGATTAGGCCGTCATTCTTACGATGAACATTAATGAAAAAGCATTAAAGGACTTAGACTTATACTTATAGGATAAGCAGCAAGAGTAAGCTGGAGTACGGTAGCAGACCTCGGTAACGATAATTCGAAGTAAGAGTTATGGTGTAGTATGGCCTACCTAGATTCAGTAAAGTCATACAGATGGATAACTGGGGCTATGAAACATGATATAGCAATAGTCATAAGTTCGACAAAGTAACAAGCAAAGAACTTCAGTATACCCATGGATGCCCAGAGGGACATATTATCAAGCTCTGTATATGTTTACAATGTGAGGCCTAGATATTGGCTAAAAGATGGAGGAAAAAGAAGAAAAGAGTCGCATAGACGGATTTACAAGTTCAGAGTCGTACAAGCTGCGTGATAGGAGGTAGCAACAGTTACAAAATTGGAAGGATTCCGACCACAAGTCGTGGTGTGAGAAAGAGGCTAGAAGAGGGGGGGGGGGGGGGGGGGAATGATGTTACACCCATGTTTTCGTACGTGTAAGTAAGCTATATGTAAATTGATATAAGCTCGAAAATGAGATGTTACATCTCACATTTTTGTACATTAAAGTTTCATCGTAAGTTAATCGATGTAAGCTCGGGAATGAGATTATATGGAGCTTAGAAGTATTATGCTATTTCAAACAAGTGATAAGTAAATTCATGAAAGTGAGTGGGTAAGCGAATCGATGAAAGTGAGTTTCATTGAAGTTGTCAATTTGTGATCAAATACGGTCCGAGCTGTAATACCCAACATTTATGGATTAGTGCCATACAAGGTACCACATGACCATGATAGTAAGGTGTATAAGGTGTATTAAAAGTGTGTAGTATTTTAAGTAATTTTAGATAATTCTTAATTATGTGTGTAATTGGTTAATTATTGATAAGCTGCCCAAATTACCAAGTTAATAAAGAAATTGGTAATTATCTAAAATATTTTGGATAAATATTGAACTTTAACGTGGCAGAAATATGTGTTTTGTTTTATGACTCTTAAGTCACTTTGAAAAGGTGGCAACATTTGAAGTAATACTTATTTTATCTCATTTGGCTAAAGATTGTTATCAAGAAAGCCAAATGTTACGGCCATACTTATTTTCCTTGCTTGTAGTAAGCAACCATTCCTTTCCTATGTAATAATGTTATTCATAAGCTTTAAAGAGGAATGATTATATTTGGTAAGTTATGGATGAAGCTACGACAAATTCATACGAGAATTCATAAGGTAATAGCAACGGGATTTTGCGATTCTATGGGAGTACGGTGCAATCTTTCTCATGAATATCATATGGATTACCGTTATGCATTTTTTCAATCAACGATATTAAAGGGATTGTCAAGAGAATCGATTTAGGTATGTTAAGGCTATCCTTTCTTTTTTTTTTGGCATGATCTATACGACACGAATGAAACGAGAAAATGCACAATTTCCATAAATGACTCTATTCATAGAAGTATTAGAGGTTCCTATGTTATTGAATTCCCATGTGTCTTATTATTACCTCTTCTGTTCGTGGGTGACAGAAAAATATGTAAGTTGAAAAAAAATTACTTCATGTTGTTAATCAAAGACATAATGGTCTTATGACACTCCGAATTTTTTTTTTAACGTACTTCTCATGCATTGCATTCATTTATACATTTATATTTATCCATGACCATATGGAATTATATATGCGTATATATGTATATATATATATGTATATGGGATATGGGAAAAGGTTACGGCGTTATATACACACCACCACCTGATCAGTTGGTATACGTTGATGATTTTCCCACAGTGGCCGAGATGATATTATAGGATGTCCTCAGAGGCTTGATGATGTTATGAACGCATATACCATGCATGTTATGATATTTATACGCATGCGCATGAAATTTTAAATATTGAATAATTCAAAAGAGCTATTCAGACTTACATGTCGACTCCTTTACTCCATGTTTCTATTATGACTCTTAGTTACTGATGCTCATTCCTTACATACTCGGTACATTATTTGTACTGACGTCCCTTTTGCCTGGGGATGCTGCATTTCATGCCCGCATGTCCCGTTAGACAGGTCGAGAGTCCTCCAAATAGGCTATCAGCTCAGCGGAAGATGTTGGTGCGCTCCATTTGCTCCGGAGTTGCTTATCTGGGAAGTATGATTTAGACATGTATTAATTGGTATGTCAGGGCCCTGTCCCAACCTTATGATGTTTATGTAATCTTAGATGCTTGTAGACATATGTCATGTATATGAAAGATTGTATGGCCTTGTCGACCTATGTTCAGTAACACGTGATTATTTTGGCCTTATAGGCCCGTACGTCATATTTATAAGTCAATATATCAGGTTGGATCGTTTTATGTCGAGTGTTCCCTCATGTTATATTTTTGTTACCTCATTCGGACCTTATGGCCCATTTACCCATGTTGATGTAATGATAAAGATACATTACGTTGGTACTCAGTTGAGTAAGGCACCGGGTGCCCGTCGAGACCTATAGATTTGGGTCGTGACAATCTCTATGGGACTCACGTCTTAGATTGTTTAAGTTATGAAGTGATGAAGTAGTACATGTCATTGTTTGTGATATTATAAGCATAATTTCTAGGTGTAACACCCTAAGAAGATGATATCTAAGTTCAATGATGCAAATAGTCAAGAAAATTAATATAGAGTAGTTCTTATAGACACGATTTCTAAGTGTGAGAAGTTAAGAACATGATATCTTAACAGTGTTGAAGACATGTGAGCTAATTCTCTTAAAATATATCCTACTGGCATACTAGATAAGTGACATCATTGAATTATTAAAACATCAGGCAGATTATGCAAGCAGCGTCCAATTCACATTAGTTAAAGTCCTAAGCTCATGATTTCTAGGTAAAGCGGACAAAGGATAATAACCCTATAGGTATGGTAGCTAGTAGTAGGTAGCACGCCGGAAATTAAGCAAGATTTATAGCATCAAGTAGCAAGTAAGGATATTGGAACTTATAGGCATGTTATCTACACTAGTATGTATGAGCTTAACTATCCCCAGGCCCATTTCAACTTTCTTCCCCATTATTCTCTTTACAAATTATTACAAACCAAAAAAGTAATTATAGGCCCATTAGGAAAAGATATAAATACACTAGCCACATGCCCAAAAACATGATAACTAAATAAAGTGAACCCAAGTGTATCTGGTCCTTCAGAATTTTCCAAAAAATGAACGAGGCCCATAATGTCACGCTCCGAACTTTGGGAGCGCGAGAGGCACTCAACCGATATGTCATAGTCAAGCAAGTCTACTTGATTCCTTCTACATGACCTTACCCATGAATAAAGTGAAGATGCATATCATTTATTAGACAATAAGAAGATTACATAAAGAAAACCAATTTCATTGCCCTTAGTTACTTCATTTACAATTTCCAAAAATTTATTACACATTCATAGTTTAGAAGGGGGAGCATGTGATACATATACAACATTTCTAGTTTAACTTTCCAAAATCACGATACAACCCACACTATGTCTACGGAACTTCTAAGAGATACAAAAAGAGTACTATGATAGTGCCGGCGACAAGGCCCCCGTTGTACCTCAAAAACTGTACGTAAGGAAAAAAGATACAAGACCCCGATATGAAGTGGGGCTCACCAAGTCTGCTGAGAAGAGGGTGTACCACTATCATCATTGATCGATGCCACATGCCTCGGAACCACCTGCATCCATTAAAGATACAACGTCCCTAACAAAAGGGATGTTAGTACATGTAGAATAGTACTAGTATGCAAGACTAAACACCATCTCAATGAGTCGAGTAATAGTACAAGGAAGAAGAAACATAAAATCAATGAGATCCCTAAACAGTATTAATGCATCAGTTCAAGAGAAAAACATTTTTCAAGTGAATATCAACATATTTATGTAGGGAGATATTTAGCACCGATATACCACCATGTTTTTAGCATGGGGTCCGAACTTGGTCCGATCGGCTAAGATATCTCACCCAAAGATATCCAATCACAATGCCACCATGTGCGTGGCATGGCGTCCGATCTCGGCTCCATCAGATAAGCCGTCTCAATATAATGCCATGTTGATCGTCATCATATTTTTCTAGCAATCATCTCATCCAAATTAAGGAGAATAGTCTCAACACATCAATCTCATCCCAATTAGAGGAATAATAACAACATATAAATCAAGGGGATTTACCCCTCAATCACTTTTACACCGTCACATGTAGTTTCGGGTTAGGTAATTTCAACCTACCTTCCTCAGTAATTAAACAATACTCCCAAAACATTTATTATATATTGAAGTTACACTTCGTTTCATAGGCTGTCAAACATTCTTTCGTTGCATTTGCTCCATGGGCCACATGTGTAAATTTTTCATTCTTGGCATGATGGCCATGTTTTATATTTCATAATCACTTATTTCACGTTCAAGAATCCTTATAGATTATCAACAATAAGGGAATTTGTAATCAATACTTTAAAATATATATGAGCAATAGAAGTCATAAACACATTGAGTTTTCCTTCCAAAAATAAGGCATGATAAATCCTGCATTTGAACCATGAATTGAAGTTACAACATTATGATACATAAATCATACTTGAATACATTCCCCAATGAGAGCATAATATAAGAGGAGCAAATGAAACACGTTTTGAGCCCATAATTTTTGACACAATGCTTATTTGGAATAACTGCATATACTCGGAATGGCTCGAAACACGGGAATTAGGAACTTGATCCAAGCATACTTAAATATTATGAGAACATCATGGAAATTGACTATACTATAGAAGTTTATCCAACACAGTTCGCTCGAGCTCTACTTAGGTTAATACAATGTCAAAATACTCCTAGAAATTTCAATCTACAGGAAAGTTGTTACCCCTGTAGTTTCGTATATAAGAGTACGTCGTAAGTCAACTGATGTAAGATCTGAAATGATATCATCTTTAAAAGTACATAAAGTAAGTTAATCATGTTAACATTGAGGTTACAAATATTTAAGATCATGGACTTCAAGTACCAACAGGGTTGGAAGGCATAGAAGCTAAACCAATTGAAGAAAATAAGTATTGTCAAAAGTCGACAAGTTGGGAATGTTATAACATGTAGATTTGGGGAGAGACTAGGGTTCTCAAATGATAATGAGGTTATGTTATGAGTCTATTTATTCTTATGATATTCGTGTGTTATGTTTTGAAGTCAAGCGAGTTGTGGAATAAAAGTTGGCAAAGATCATCACAAGTTACTTCCATAAATATGCTTAAGATTAGGTCAAATGTAGCTGAGCATTTCTCCCAATGTACTTGGAATTACGGGATGATCCACTTATCAAATTGAAGATCTACGAGTTTTTTTTCGTTCGCATTAAATAGTATGTCGATAAGACATCGGAGTATAAAGATATGTGCAGTTTTGCGATACTGCATCGGTGACATGAAGGTGTGTCACTGAGCTTTTTGAGAAGTACATTTCGTGTGTTATATAAGGTATTTTTGTGATATATTATATATCAAATTGAAGTTCTTGGAATTTAGTTTCCAACACTCCTAACCTTTCATTCATACGACATCCAGATAAAAAGATATAAGTGTCGGAAGAAGGGCCAATGCTAGGGTGCCAAGCTAGCACCTCTTTGACTTTTCAAAAGTTGATATATATAAGGTTTTAAATCGTTTTTCTCTTCATTTCTCATATAACACGACCAGATCACCCCCAAAAACTTACCCGTAAGCACTCTAAAAGGGTTCCAAATAAGATTAACATCTTGGATACAAAATCAAGAAGCGATAACATTAGCCCTACGACGTAACTACTGCTATACCGCCTCTCTTTTTCTTTGTAGTTTTAGTTTTGGAAGGTATTTCATAGTTAATAACATGACTAATATCTATATTAAGGCGTTTAAATGTCAAGGAAGTTTGATAAATTTGTTTCCTAATAGTTAGAACTAACAGGACAGTGATCGAAAGCCGTGAGTTTGATTTATTTCACTTTTAGGAGACTGTTTTGTATTCCACTCGTGTTGGCCTCTTATGCTGGTGTTTTATGGAGTTTTCGGAGGAGAAAAGGTGTGGATAAACACCACAAAATTATGGAATGGTGGTCTGGTCATTCGTCGTTACATTTTTAGGGACACTATTTTGGTTGTCGTTTTATGTATGAAGTGATTAGGGAGTGTGTGTCACGCCCCAAAATCAAGGAGCGGGACCAAAGCTAAACCTAGTAAACCCGACTGAGAAATCCTGTTAGACACTTCCTACCCGACTTACTTATGATCAAGAAAAGGCATGCTTTCATAAATTAGATAATAGGAAGATCGTATATACATTACTAAGTCATTTAATTTGATACATCATTGATAAGTTTCAAGTACCCACATTTACATGATTGAGTGGAACAAGAGTATAAAACAAAACATAATCCATTGACCTTTCTAATACCCATATATAACCCACATAGTGTCTACGAAGCCTCTAAATAGATATAAAAGAGTACTACAAAAGTGTTGGCAACAAGGACCCGGATATACCTAAAATACAATACATAAGGAACAAAAGATGTATGACCTCGAAATGAAATAGGGCTCACCAAGACTGTTGGTAGGAGTATACCACTAACACTGGTCGATGCCACCTGCTGTGAAACTACCTATATCAATTAAACATACAGCTCCCCTGGCAAAAAGGACGTTAGTACTGTTGAATAGCAATATTATGTATAAATAAACACCATCTCATTAGATTGAACAATAATACAAGAAGAAAGTAATCATAAGATCAGTAAAAGCATTAAATAACACCACAGCATCAAATTAACAATCACATAATCATACAAGTAAATTTTCATGGCCTTAGATTTGGGACATCTTCAATATTGATATTCAATTATCCACAATACCACTGCATTCTTACACGGAGTCCAATCACGGCCCGATCGGCTAGGTTGTCTCATTGGAGACATGAACCTTTATCACAATTTCAAATTCCAGTTTCAATTTTTCAGCAAAGTCACCAATATGTGTGCGTCATGGCGTCCGATCACGGAGCAATCAGCTAGGCCGTCTTGCCCAAGACACTACCATTTTCTATCAATCATCTCATTTCGTACTTGGATCTTGGCCGAATTTCACAATTAAAGTTTCTCTTTTTACACATTCAAATGACATTATCGGCGACAACAATAAGGCCTGTCATGTAAGGCATTTGTACACATAAGGGAAAAACTTGGGAAATTCCTAAGCACATAGAGGCTTTTAAAACAAATTTGCATAGCAACCTTTATTCGAATTCGACTTGAAGTCTAGACATTTGTAGAAAATATTCCATATTCTTAATACATCCTCAATTGATAAGATAATCACGATGAAAGCATTGGTACACATATTGTACATATATTTCTCAACACAAGCACATTCAGAATAGCAATTCCTATAACGATCAATTTAGAAATTTGACCGATTGCATGAACACCATGGGGTTCGATCCTAAGGAGAGGGGTTTTAGCCATACATAACTCAATTGAGATTTCCTTAATTCTACAATGATTCCGGAACCCTTAGCACCTTCAATCTCTTAGGAAGAAGACTTAGGTGCCTCTTTTGATAATCTTCAAGGTTCAAGCAAAAATTGAAGAGGAATTTCTTTGATGAAGAATACCTTCTCCCTACAGGACCCTCTTTCTCACTAAAAAACTATAATAAATTATGTTCAAAATGGTCTAAAATGGGCATTTTTACGAGATGGGGTCGGGTTTAAAAATTAGAAAATAGGAGCCCCGACACAGATCTGCGGTCGCATATGTGACCGCATAATGCTTATGCGGTCCGCAAATGGGCCGTATAATTACCCTCGACACCAAGCATTTTTCTGCTTTCGTCTGCGACCAGTTTGCGGTCTGCATACCTATTTTATGGTTGCATAATGCGCTGCAGAACTCCCACATGACAAACCTCAAAGTTGAACATGCGATCAAAGTGCGGCGCGCACAATAGATTTGCGATCGCATAATGGCCGCAAAAATGGCATCAAATTTTGTCAAAAAGACTGTCTCACTCTGCGACCATTCTACGGTCCGCAGAGTGATTCTATGCCTAGCTCAGCATCATAGGATCCCGATTTCAGGAAAAATATTTTACGGGGCCTTATAGTGTGGGCCGTTCTGTGGTATATTGTGATGAAGATAAGGTTGGAATGCATACATTTTTTTATTGTTATGTTCTTGTTGTTGTTGGTATATAGTAGTGGAGGAGGGCCTTGTTACAGGGGATATGCTGCCCAAATTTACGTAAATGAGCTACTAGTTTAGGTTGCAGATTTTGCCTTACACAACACTGATTTTGAATATTCTTATGTTGTGGTAGATTGAGTTGAGCTATTTGAAGAATTTCTTGGAAGGTATTAAGGACTCAATATAGTTAAGTTATGTTAAGACTAAACCTTTCTTCATTTTGGCATGATCCTGTAACTATATGAGTTTGATAACGAGGCATAAAGAGAAGTTCGTATTCCTCAACTTATGTACATTATCCTAGTCTCATAAGTTACATTATTCTCCCTTATTGGAACTTTCTATTCAGTTAAATATTGTCTTCTTTCAGCCAAGAGAGCAGAGAGTCTAAATATATACAATATTACAGTATTTTTACCACCACCGAGCTATAATCAGCGGGCAGGCCCCTATTGGACAGCCTCTGATCAGATGGTAAGTTATATACCGAGCCTACTGTGGCCGAGCGACTATGAGAGAGCCCAGAATGGCCGGTATACAGAGCCTAGCACGGACGAGCGCCGATGAGCGAGCCTACTACGACAGAGTAGTTACACATACTGAGCCTTATAGGTCGGGCAACTACTTTACTTACTATATTGAGAGATATGAGTCAATACCAACAGGTAAGCATATATTCAATGATATTTGACTCCCAAGTACTTTCATTATTATATTATCAGTTCAATTTCAACTTTTAGTTATTTTGTTGCCTTACATACTCGGTACATTATTTCGTACTGACGACCCTTTTGCTGGGGACACAACATTTTATGCCTTCAGGTCCTGATAGACAGCTGGATAGACCTTCCCAGTAGACAAACTCGAACATCTGGTTGGTTGGTAAGCTCCATTACCTCGAATTTACCAGGTCTATACCTTGGAGTCCAATTTATATATACAGGTTTGATGGTTAGGTTGATGTGTTGTCTCGAACATGATACAGTTCATTTATCCATAAGGCTTAGACGAGTCCTGTACATATTTTTTATATCAGTATTTTGGCTTTACCAATCCTATGTAGATGTTAAGTTTGGTATTTTTGGTTGTAGATGTTATTTTCAGATGATTAAAAATATGGCCTCATCGGCCTAAGTTGAGGGTTACCCCTCCAAATTGCACAGTTACAGAGTGGTACGCTCGTGCTAAGTATGGCACTGGGTACTGGCTACGCCTCTTCAGGTTTGGGGCGTAGCATACTTGGTATCAGAACAACTATGTCCTAGGGAGTCTACAAGTCGTGCCTAGTAGGGTATTGTTTATAGATGTGTTGTGCACCACATTATATAAGCAGGGAACTACAGGGAATTTAGGAGTCTGTTACCCTTCTTTCAAATCCAAATCGTGCTATAGAGCTGAGTTATAAGAGTTCGAGCCAAGACTTATGTTTTCTAATGATATGGTGATGCTTTCAATCAGAAAAATTACACCAAGCCAGAGGGCTAATACAACAACATGTAAGGTTATGTCACGACCCACAATCCATACGGCCGTGATGGCGCCCGAAATCATTGTCAGGCAAGTCAATCATTAATTAATTGAAATAATTTTCCTGTTTTAACATTTATGAAGAAGCATTTCCTTACATTTTATTACATATTAACCGAGTAAAATCTTGTTAATTTAAAAATAATAGTTTGAATACTACACTTTAGCATATATACCCCAACATACCCACGAACCTGGTGTCACAAGTACATGAGCAATTTCTAATAATTTATACAATCATTACAAAGCATGTAATACAAATTGTACAAGGAAATTTAAAATGAAAAATAAATATAGTACGAGGGAGACTCTGTCAGCTGCAGATCACCTCCGGATGATGCAGCTCGCCTAAGTCTCTGAATCCTCCACATTTGCTATGAAAGTACCTGTGCAATAAAATGCACAGCAAGTGTAGCATGAGTACAAAAACCAACATGTACTCAGTAAGTTGCCCGCCTAACCTCAGAGAGGTAGAGACGAGAGGTCAAATTAGACACTTACTAAAGGTCAATTTAGAATATTTAAGTGTGACACTAAGTATGATTATCATAGGCAATTTATTAAAATCAGGAATAAGTATTTTCAATTCCGTTCACGTTTAACACTCTATATCTTCATCATATTAATAACAATTAATCAGCATGGGTGATTTAATCAAATAATAATAAATCGTCGGGAAGGAACAACTTCTTCTCAAAAATCTTTTTAATAGCTTTAAATCTCTGTCATTTCAATTGACAACTAAAAATCCCAGGCCAGTAATCAGGCAAAAATCATAGAAACTACGCAGTAAATATCATGCGCATGCAATGCCGAGGGTCGACGGCCCGAACCAACATCAACATAAATTGTGCACTGCCGAGGGTCGAACGTCCCGAACCATAGATGCATCTATCTGCCCCGCTCGCGAATTAATCATGCGGCGCGTTTATATATAAAATACTAAGGCTAGCCTGTTCGCGAATCATACCTGCGACTCAGGTGCTCATATGAACATACACAGATACATGGTCATCCTGCTGGCGAATCATACATGCGACTCAAGCACCCGAAGTTACACATGTCCACACAATAAGTCCCCATTTTATCAAGAAAGTCGTTTTCTCAGGAAAGTGGTAAAATTCTTTTTAAAGGGACATGAAATATAGCTCTTAAATCTTTGTTTTGAAACTCATTTTCCAAGTTTAATGATATTTCCGTAATACAACCCTATCATGTACACAATTATCCACAGAGGAATCAACTCTCTTTTTAGATGATTAAAATAATAAACTCTAGTCTTCTTCAGATATTCAATTACGATTTCGATTATATTAGCAGTTTAATATTACAGGCAGGAGTACATGTACAACACATAAGGCATGCTAGTGGGTCCTAGACTACCCGGACATGGCATAATAGTAGCGACGCATGGACTCCCGTCACCTCGTGCGTGCGTGGCCCCCAAAGATAATAGCATGTACTTAATTAATTCACCTAGGGGGACAATTCCCCCCTCACAAAGTTAGAAAGGAGACTTACCTCGCTCCGAGATTCCATAACCGGCCTCCAAGCCCTTCCGATGACTCCAAACGGACGCAGAACGCCCCAAAACTATCCAAATAATGACAACCCAATGAAAATATACTCTAATATTGGCAACCGTTCCAAATTATATAACTTCCCGACCCCGCTTAGTGAAATGAACAAAATGCCCTCAGGCCCACATGCCCGGAATCCGAAATTTCTCGAAGATATATTCTACCCATAGCCTTACTAACTCAAATATAAAATTTACTCAAATATTCATGCTCAATTCGTGGCTAGAAATCCAAATTTCCATTTCCTAGGTTTCTTCAATATTTACCAATTTCCATGCCTAATACATGCATATACTCTTGTATTAATTCAAAAACGTGAATAAATTACTTACCTTGCGATCCTTGACGAAATTCTCTCCTTGAAGCTCCTCAAAATCGCCCATGGCATATGAAAATAGATGGAGAAATGACCAAATTCTCGTTTAAAAACAATCTACCCAGGCCCATTTACCGCACCTGCGGTCACCTTGTCGCACCCGCGCTTCCGAAGGTGCGCTCCCGCACCTGCAGTCTTCTTGGCTCCAGCCCAAATATCGCACTTGCGGTGCCCTTAGCCGCACCTGCGGCCAAACCCTCGCAGGTGCAGATCACACCGATGACAACAATTCCAGCCTTCTTCAAACTCTCAACTTGATCCGTTAACCATCCAGAATCCACCCGAGGCCCCCGGGACCCCGTCCAATTATACCAACCTGTTCCAAAACATAATGTGGACTTGCTCGAGGCCTCAAATAACATTAAACAACATCGAAACCAAAAATCGCACTCAAATCCCACCTTTATGAACTTAGAATTTTCCAACTTCTACATCCGATGCCGAAACCTATCAAATCACACCCGATTGACCTCAAATTTTGCGCATAATCATATTCAATATTGCGGACCTGCTCCAACTTCCGGAATAGTATTCTGACCTCGATATTAAAACTTCCACTTCCAGTCGGATTTCTCAAAAACCTTCAAATTTCTATCTTTAGCCAAATGACTTCAAAATGACCTACGGACATCCAAATACACTTCCGATCGCGCTCCCAACTCCATAATCACCATACGAAGCTATTCCCAGACTCAGAATCCTAAACGGACATCAACAACACTGAAATGCACTTCAAGCCCAAATCTATGAAATTCTTCTAAAATGCTAACTTCCATAATATACGCCGAAACACTCCCGGGTTATCCAAAACCCGATTCGGACATACACCCAAGTCCAAAATCATCATACGAACCTGAAGGATCCTTCAAATCCTTATTCAGAGGTCGTTTACTCAAAATTCCAATCTTAGTTGATTCTTCCAACTTAAGGCTTCTGAAATGAGAATTTTCTTTCCAAATCAACTCTAAACTTTCCAAATTTTAATTCTCACCACACCTACAAGTCATAATACCCGAATCGAAGCTGCTCACGATCTCAAACCCCTGCACGACGCGCTACAGCTCAAAACGACCGGTCAAGTCGTTAAGGGTACTAGTAGAGAGATAGTTCTTGACGATGTGGCCCTATTAGATCGTGCATACTAAATGGTGCACTCTAGAATAGTACAGTGAGATATGAATACTAGAACGTTTAGAAATATCAGAAGATATATAGTGGAATCCTATAAGGGATAAATATTTACCTTAGTATGACTCTTGCCCGAAGTAAAAAGAGAATATTAGGCGACGCGAAGAGCTAGTGAGATGGAGCAAGGGGAGATGAAAGTGAAAGAATATTTCGTTGAAGTTTTGAGAAAAAAGGTAATAGACAGAGATATTAACAGGAGAATAAGAAAAGATTAATTGAAGCATTACGAATAAAATGTGAGAAAAGGGTGAAAATGGTAAATCATAATATGGCAGGATGATAGAGTCTATAGCCAAGTAAAGGAAAAGACAAGAGCTGACAGGCCTTGAGACGAGTATATGCCATAAAGTTATATGCTTATTTTTTATAAACGAGTTGGTGAGTCCAACATGATCACAAGAAGGCTAAGTTAGATCCTCGGAGTAATAGAAATTAGTACAGGCTAGTAAACAAGAAAAAAATTCGAACATGATTTAGGGACAGAGGGATTTGATAATAGTTGGCATCGTGAGAATTTCACAAATAGCATTTAGGCAATGATAGAATGGACAATAGAAGAATAAGTTTTAAAGGTCATTCAGGAAGATGCTTCCCTAAAGCAAGCACTATGAGCAGATTTAATCTTAAGGGACTAAGTGTGCTAGTTACACTAGGTGGCACCCTCGTGCATAAGAAAATCTGTTACCCGAGGCATAGAAGGGTTACCACAAGGAGAGTATGAGTTTGTGAAAAGTGAAAAGACGTCGAAGATAAAGAGGTAAAATATTTATAAGTAAATCTTCATAGCGTTAAATGTCAATACTCCCCTAAAAGGGGGAAGATGGTGTGATAACGTATTAATTCGGAGTTAAGCGGTTCAGGTTACTATGAAATAGTAAAGGAAGAATACGGTAAAATGACAAAAGGAATGATATTTCATTTATTCAGATCCTATAGATAGGCTAAGACTCCAAAACATTATGCAAGCACGACACCGCGAAAAGACAGTAAGGGTTTCCACACTATATGTTATTGATAAATAAGTGCAAATTAACATTTGATACATTAGGAGCTTGTGAAAAAGGTAAGTTCAGACAAAACATATACCCCAAGAAAGGCTATGCAGAATATAAACATGACCATGGACTAACGAGTAATTAGTAGTTGATTCGAGAATAACTTAGTTATGGCTAGACAAGAGGTCTCCGATAAATCAGTAGATCATGCAAGATAAACGTAGTAAACCAAGCATAGGAAATCATTCTCGCAGATACGGAATCGTAATCCTTGAGAAATATTTAGATAGGAGTTCAAGTAGTGTTATAGAAATAAAAGAGAGTACCACTAGGTAGGCAATCAAAATTTCAGTTCAAAAGTAACCCTACGAACATAAGGGCGCAGAGATAGGTAACTAAGGATAATTATAGGTGAGTAAGTGCATCAAAGATTTCATCGGATATACAATGTAAAAAGCTCCCATCTTTACAAGATTCAGAGGGTCTTCCCTAAGTTCTACAACTAGCTGAGGAAATAAGGTAGAAGACTTCAACATAAGCATAGTGACCTAAAGAAGAAATGATCATGTAACAACAGTCTCACTATAATATTGTATGCACTCCATAATGAAGTGGCACCTATCGTGGCTAAGGAATAGGAATTAATATCCAAAGTAATATTCGAGATCATATGAGTTGCACAAAAATTCCAGCATGTGTGGTGTCACGACCCCAAATCAACATAGGTTGTGATGGCTCCTATCATGAAAGTAGGCCAGCCAACTACTAAGAAAAACATCTGTTTAATATCACAAGTCAAGTAATTCATTTAAGGTTCCTGTTTTAAAGATATAATTAACAGTAGTAAAACCACAAAATCAAATCTAACCACAGCCCAGCACCCGGATACAACTGTCATGAGCATCTAAAGAGATAAATAAAAAATTTGATAACAAGCCCCTATTAGTACAATCCGGAGAATACTAGAAATCTACGAGCTAAGAATGGAAAAAAAGGCCAGCTGGGGACGCCAAAATCTACCTCTATCCTCGAGCAACCTCCGAGCAAAGGAGAAATCAGCTAACGTTCAGATCTGGTACCTGGATCTGCACACAAAGGTGCAGGGAGTAACGTGAGTACGCCAACTCAGTAAGTAACCAAAGCAACTAAAGACTTGAGTGTAGTGACGAGCATTTAAAAGTGATAGTTTCATAAAAATATGTGCCAGTGAAAACAAATGGAGTAATCCAAAAGACTACATTTACCAAACACTTTACAAATTCCAGTTCCCTTTCTAAACTTACACAAAACATTAACTCAACATCTATTAAAGGGACTCAATGTAAAATGAGGGAAAAACAATGATCTCACAATTTATAGCCTCTCGGGCACAATATCACTCATGTCTAAGATCTCTCAGTCACTCGTGACTCCTCTATCAGTACTCAATGCTCACACTCAACACTCTCACTCAACGGGTACCATGTATCCACACAAAATGTTGCGGCGTGCAGCCCGATCCAAATACTCTCTCTCTCTCTCTCTCTATATATATATATATATGTGTGTGTGTGTGTGTGTGTGTGTTACGACGTGCAACACGATCCAAATAATAGTCGACTGCGCTCACTGGGGGTGTACAGACTCCTGGAGGGGCTCCTACAGCCCAAGCGCTATATTGCTGCGACGTGTAGCCCGATCCATAACTATCCTCACAAACACGGCTCTCGGCCTCACTCATTCACCCTCTCAAGCCACTCGGGCAACTCATCTCAACATCACGGGACTCAGCCCCAAATACCTCACAGTAGTCTAACACATTGGGATAACAGTGAGAAAGGCAACAAGTAATAAACATGACCGAGTTCACAATTTTCTATCAAGAATAGTGTGAGAATAGTGTAAAAATACCCTTGGAGGTCTAAACAGATCGGCACAAGGCCCCTAAATGTGGCATATTGCCCATAATATAATATATACCTAAAAAAAATACAGGACATCTCATGATTTCAAATCAAATACGCGGCATAATAGTCTCCACGGGACGAACCAAGTCACAAGCCCTACCGGTGCACACCCACACACTCGTCACCTAGCATGTGCGTCACCTCATTTACCAAAAACAAAGTAAAATACCGGGGGTTTCATACCCTCAGGTCTAGAGTTACAATCATTACTTTCCTCAAACCGGCCCGAAAACTACTCCACGATGCTCTTGCCCCTCAAATCGGCTCCCAAATGCTCCGAATCTATTAAAATCAGATTAATAACATCAAAATATGCTAGGAAGATGAAACCCATTCGAAATTTATAACAATTGGGCACAAATCCCGAAATTGGCCAAACCCGACCCCCGGGACCACGTCTCAAAATTCTATAAAAACCGCACCACAATAATCCTCATCCTTTCCCGAGTCTATACATATAAAAAACATCAAAATCTGACTACAATAGCCCCTTCAATTACTCAATTAAAGTCCTAATTTCTCATGACCTAACTTCCCCAATTTATGCCATTAAGTTCCACTAATTCCAAGCTTAATCCGTCAAATATCAACATAGAATCGAGTTTTAGGTCTAGGAAACTTACCTCTATGGAAATCCTTTGAACACCCTCTTGCAAGAATGATGAAAAATGCCTAAAATTCGTGGAGGCAAGTATTTATACTTCCTGCCCAGTGAAACCGCACCTGCGGCCTTTGCTCCGCGTCTGCGGTCCCAGGTGCGCACCTGCGGAATTCCACTTAAGGCCAACATCTTGTACCTGTGGTGAATCGCCCGCTCCTGCGGCTCCGCAGGTGCGGTCCATGTCTCGCACTTACGACTTCCTCCAGCCTGACCCCTTTTCTCACCTGCGCAAGTCACTCCGCACCTGCGGCTACCCTTCCGCAGGTGCAGCCACACCAGAAGCCTCGCATCATAATTGTCTTCACCTGCATTTTCCGACTTGAATCCCTCCGAAAACTATCTGAAATCATCCCGAGCCCCTCGGGACCCCAACCAAAAACACAAACAAGTCCCATAACCTTATTCAAACTTAGTTGAGCCTTCGAAACACCCGAAACAACACCAAAACACCAAAATCACATCGGATTCAAGCCTATGAACTTTGAGATTTCTAAATTCCGCCAATGATGCCGAAACTAACCAAAACACGTCCGAATGACCTGAAATTTGCACACACGTCCAAAATGACACTACGAACCTGCTCCAACTTTTAGAATTCCATTTCGACCCCGATAGCTAACTTACCACTGCCGACCGGAAACCGCCAAAAACTCAACTTCGCCAATTCAAGCCTAATTCTACACCGGACATCAAAACCACATTCCGAACAGACTCCTAAGTCCCAAATCACCTAACAAAGCTATCCGAGCCATAGATATACATTCCGAGGTTGTTTACCAATAAGTCAACTCCCAGTTGACTTTTACAACTATTAAGCCAATTTAAGAGACTAAGTGTCTCATTTCTCACCACGACCACTCCGAACCCGAACCAACTGACCCAACACAACATAAATAGGCTAAGCAACATATGATAAAGCATAAATAGGGGAAATGACTTAAATTCTCGGAACATCTGGCCGGGTCGTTACACATGGAACTAAGATAAGCAAAGTATTCATGCAACATGTGGAAGAAAGACCAGGAAAAAATAATTGATTACGTTTAAAGAAAGTTGAGAAGGAACAAAAGGAATTATTCAATCAATGACCCAAATTTAGTTACGTTATGAAGGCACTTAAGATTTTGGTGTATTATCCATACAGTATATATGTTGACATTCATACAATCATAGAAGTTTCCGGTACAAGTTAAAAGAAAGAATTGAGTCCAGGTCACAAACAAAGGCTTGAATTCTTAGAAGATTATACCATGAATGTTTTATAGCATCTATAAAAGGCAAAAGTAATAAGTAATACCCCGAGCTGCAGATCAAAAGATAGCTTAAGCCTTAATAAAGGTTAGGAGAGAAGAGGAAACTAAAGAGTTACACCAGCTAAGTAAATCAGGAGTCTGATTATTAGACCTAGATAAATATAGAAATCGCGATCAAGAACATTGCACAATCACTCTTAATATCAGAGGTACAAGAGAGATATTTAAACATCCATATTGTATAACGGCTCTATGATAAAGCCAATTAGAAGAGCAGCAGCCTCATAAGAAGTCAATATGAAGATCCCATCGGATTGTGTATGAACCAGAGGTACAAGTATTATAGTAGAGCTTCAAGTTGTAGATATGAATCCTAACTATGTGGAATGAAGGTTATGAAAGATATAGAGATACAATGCAAGATTTAATGGTAAGTAAGGTCAATGTGAAGAAGGTACGAGATACTCAAGTGCGGAAGGTTGTGAATAGTCCATACTTCAGGTAGAGTGCTTGAAGCACTGTGATTCAGTATCCAAAAATTATACTAACGTCGTCCGTGGCATACCTTCCACCTATGGTTTCCAGGTACTGAGAGGTCTAGTTAAGAGAGTAAAGAAGGGTTAAAGATGGTGTGATGTCACTCTTGAAGTTCCAGAATAATATGAGGAAATATATAGTGCTAGCAAGTTAAACGAAGGGTGCAAGTAGTATAAATAGATATGTGTAGGTCGTAAGCTAAAGTGTGGTAGAGCAAAAACGTTTTAGGTATGCACAAGTAAGGATAAGAAAATGTGAATGTGAAGGTGACGAGAATAGGTAAGGCCTTAGGATTGAGCCCATCAAAACAAGAGAGTTGATGGTTCCCGTAAGTTATAGAAAGCCATGTATAACCCGAATAAACTCAGGGGAGTTTAAGATTAGGAGCATTTGGAAAAGAAGGAATGTTGCCCCGGTAGTAAAGTAAGGGTGTAATTGTGATAAATGATAAGTGGTTGACATTTAGGCCTTTTATTGAGTAATGATTTAGAGAAAAAAAGGATTTCATGAACTGCACAAGATAGAATACCCCCATAATATAAACTATGTTGGATGCTATGAAATATGGTTAATGAAGTTTTTTATCAACCCTAGGTGGATCATGCAAATAACATCAGATGTTTTGTAATCACCTGGGCGGTCGTCTTGAGAGTTGTAGCCCCAATCCCCTATTAACTTCTTTCCCCGTATCTATTTCTGCCATTGTGACTTGGCGGGGTGGTTCGTTTTGGTGTTTGGAGTAAATTGAGACAAGTAGTCTCTTAATTGGAAACATAAGTTGGAAAAGTCGATCGGATGTCGACTTGTATGAAAATAACCTCGGATCTGAATTTTGATGGTTCTGTTAGCTCCGTTAGGTGATTTTAGACTTAGGAGCCCATCTGGAATATGATTTAAAGGTCCGTAGTAGAATTAGGCTTGAATTGGCAAAAAGTTGGAATTTTGGTCGGCAGTGGAAATTTTGATATCGGGGTCGGATTAGATTTTTGGAGGTTGGAGTAGGCTCGTGGTGTCATTTTTTACTTGTGTGCAAAGTTTGGGGTCAATCAGACGTGGTTTGATAGGTTTCGACATCGGTTGTCAAATTTGTAAAATTCTAAGTTCTTTAAGTTTGAATCTAAGGATGATTAGTGATTTTAGCATTGTTTTATGTGGTTTTAACGCCCGAGTAAGTTCGTATGGTTTTTAGAATTAATTGGTATGTGTGTTTGAAGTCCCGGGGCCTCGGGTGAGTTTCGGGTGCTTAACAGATGAAAATTGGACTTGAGCAAAATATGAAATTTGCTCGTTCTGGTGTTTTATCACCAGCGGTGGGAAGTCCGCAGGTGCGGACCTGTAGAAGTGAAGATGGGTTTTCATGTGCAATTTTAGGAATCAGGGTCAGAGGTTGCAGATGCGACACAAGAGACGCATAAGCGGAACCGCATCTGCGGAGGGGTGATCACAGAACTGGATTTGGGGAAGCAGTAAGGTCTCTATAGAAGTGGACGAGTGAGTGCAGAAGCGCATCTGCAGATGCGGATATAGGTGCACAGGTGCGGATTCTGAAGAGTTAACGAATTTCCACAGGTGCAGAGCTCTGGCCGCATATGCGGTATCGCAGAAGTGGTTAATGGATCGTAGGTGCGGTTTAACTTGCAGAAAAAGGGGGAAAATCAAGGGTTTGACTCATTTATCCATTTTTGGACTTGGGAGCTCAGAAATTGGGGATTATTTGAGGGATTCTCATAGAGATCTTTGGGGTAACGATTTCTAACTGGATTTGGTTATATTTCATTAATCTATTGTTGTTTTCTTCATTTAATTATGGAGTTTGAGTGAGAAACTTGGGAAAATGGGGAAATAGTTCCCCAACCAAATTTTTGAGTTTTGAGTGGGATTTAGACATCATATTTAGAAAATTTTAGTACGAGTGAACTCGTGAGTGAATGGGTGTTCTTATTTGGTATCTTTTACCTGATTCCGAGACGTGGGTCCGGGGACGCTTTTTGGAGAGAATTTCTAATTTCTTGTTTTAGCTTTGATTTTAGTAGCTAGATTAGTCCCTTGTACTTGTATTCATATTATGTAATTGATTTTGGCTAGATTTGGGCCATTCAGAGTCGGATTTTCATGGAAAGAGTGTTGTTTCAGATTGGTTTGAGCTTGGTTCGAGGTAAGTGGCTTGCCGAACCTTGTGCGGTGGGACTCCCCTTAGGATTGGTACTATTTTTTATATATGAGCGCCGTGTACATGAGGTGACAAGTACGTACACGGGATAATTATTGTAAAAACCCTATTTCCACTAAGTAATAACCTGTTTTCCTTCTTAGAATCTTATCAGCATGTATAGTATCTTATTAGACTAAGATAACATGCCTACTTGCCTTAACTGTTAACATGAACTACGTGCAACATGTTTAGTGAATTCGCCTTTCTTTCCTTAACTTGTACTTAGGTTGAATTGTAGAATTTCGTGCCGTAACTATTGAATTCTATTGTTTGGCTGCATATTTACTTTGGGACTACAGAACGGTATCCCGGGAGATCCCCATGTTCTGCATATTTACATTGGGACTGCGGAACAGTATTCTCAGAGATTCCCATGTCTTGCATATTTACTTTGGGACTACGGAACGGTATTTCAGGGGATCCCCCTATACATTTATGTTTTGGACTAGGAGACGGTATCTCGGGAGATCCCCTATTGTATTTCTGTGTACTGAACCGTTATTTTCTATGATGTCTTCCTTGTTAAATTCCAGCCTTTACTTTTCTATGATATTACATTTTGCCTTGCCTTATTATATATATACACCAGTAGGGCCCTGACCCGACCTCGTCATTACTCAACCGGGGTTAGGCTTGGCACTTACTGGGTAACATTGTGGTATACTCACGCCCTTTCCTGCACATGTTTTTCGTGTGTAGATCCAGTTTCATCTTATCAGCCTCATTGCTAGTTGTAGTTGCAGCTTCTTATTGGAGACTTCAAGGTACATCTGTCGCGCCTGCAGATCCTCGGAGTCCCCCTCTATCCCCTTATGTTCATTCTTTTCCTCTTTTTTTGTAGAAATGATGTATAGAACAAATAAAACTCTTAGTAGCTTGTGACTTACGATGTTACAGGTTGTGGGATTGTTTTGTACTTTTTAGAAGTTGGTAATTGTATATGCCGAGAGGCATTCAGTGCTTATTTAGATTATCGTTACCGTTAATTGTTAATAATCATGCTTTTATTTCATTCCATAAATGTTAGGCTTACCTAGATGTAGAGACTAGGTTTCGTCACGACCATTCGTGGAGGGAGAATTTGGGTCGTGACATGTTCCGTGATAAGACGTGAGCCCTAGTGACAATATATTACATAAGACATTTTAAGTTATCAGATGTATATTATAGATCAACATTGAGGAGAATCAACAATAGATGGATATAAGTTCCAAAGTACGAGAAGAGATTAGGCTGTCATTCTTAAAATGAACAATAATGAGGAAGCATTAATGGACTTAGATTTATACATATAAGATAAGAAACGAGAGGGTAACATGGATTTGGGTAGAAAACCTCGGTAATAATAAACTGAAGTAAGTGTTATGGTATTGTATGATCTACCTAGATATAGTAAATTCATAAGGATAGATAACCGAGGCTATGAAACAAGATAGTAATAGTTGTAATTTCGACAAAGTACCAAGTGAAGGACTTCAGTACACCTATAGATGCCTAGAGGGACTGCTTATCATAGTTCTATATATGTTCACAAAGTGAGGCCTAGAGATTGGATAATATCTAGAGGGAAAGGGAGAGAAGAGTCACATAGGAGCACATATAGGGATAAAGTCGTACATGCTACATGATGGAGGTAGAAACAGTAACAAGATTGGAAGAATTTCGTCGACAAGTCGTGGTGCAAGAAAGAGGTCTAAAGGGGGGAATGCCCTGGGCTTTGGATTTGTTCACAGAATAGTTACCTAGATTTCAAGGACAATACTAAATTATTCGTAAGAGCTATAGGTTATGAAACTGATAGGCGCATTAGTCAACATTCGAGGATAAATGTTCCAAAGGCGGAATGATGTTACACCCCATAGTTTCGTACGTGAGAGTACGTCATAAGTCAATTGATGTAAGCTTTGAAATGAGATCATCTTTGAAAGTACATAAATGAAGTTAATCATGCTAACTTGGAAGTTACAAATATTTAAGATCATGGAATGCAAATACCAAAAGGTTTGGAAGGCTTAGAAGCTAAACCAATTGAAGAAAATAAGTTTCGTCGAAAGTCGACAAGTTAGGAATGTTATAACATGTAAATTTGGGATGATACTAGGGTGCTCAAAATGATAAGGAGGTTATGTTATGAGTTATTTTTTTCTTATGATATTCGTGGGTTATGTTTTGAAGTCAAGTGAGTTGTGGAACAAAAGTTGGAAAAGATCATCACAAGTCACATTCATAAATATGTTGAAAATTAGGTCAAATGTAGCTGAGCATTTCTCCCAATGTACTTCAAATTACGGGAAGATCCACATATCAAATTCATGAGATACGAGTCTAGTTTCTAACTCATTGAACCGTATACCTATACGATATTGAATTATAGAGATATTTGCAGTTTCGCGAGACTGTGCAGACTGCATATATGACAAGTAGGTGTGTCATTGAAGCTTTTTGAGCAATATTGTTTGTGTGTTATATGAGGTCTTTTTGGGACATATTATATACCAAATTGAAGATAATGGAATTTAGTTTATAATTCTCTTAACCATTTGTTCATACAACATCCGAATAAAATGATATGAGCATCGGAAGAAGGGCCAATGTTAGGGTGCCAAGCTAGTACCTCTTTGACTTTTCAAAAGTTGATATATATATATATATAGGGTTTTAAATTGTATTTCTCTTCATTATTCATATAACACAACCAGAGAACCCCAAAAAGCTTACCCTTAAGATCTCTACAAGGGTTCAAAAAAAGATTAACATGCCGGGTACGAAATCAAGAAGCGATAAAATTAGAACGATCACTACGACGTAAGTACTGCTATATCGCCTCTCTTTTTCTTTGTAGTTTGAGTTTTAGAAGGTACTTCATAGTAAAGAAAATGAATAATTTCTGTACTTAAGCTTTTATATGTCAAGGAAGGTTGATAAATTCATTTCCTAATAGTTAGAACTCACGGGACGGTGATCAGAAGTCGTAAGTTTGATTTATTTCACTTTTAGTAGACTGTTTTGTATTCCACTCATGTTGGCCTCTTGTGCTTATGTTTTATGGAGTTTTGGAGGATAAATGGTGTATATAAACACCACATAATTATGGAGTGGTGTGCTGGTAATTCGTCGTTACATGTTTTAGGTTGTTGGATACTACTTTGGTTGTCGTTTTATGTATGAAGTGATTAGGGTGTGTGGGTTGTTTGTGGTATATTGTGATGGAGATAAGGTTGGAAAATTATGCATACATTTTATTGTTGTGTTTTTGTTATTTTTGGTATATAGTATTGGAGGAGGGTTTTGTTACAAGGGAGATGCGGCCCAAATTTACGAAATATGAGCTACTAGTTTAAGCTGCTGACTTAGCCTTTACTCAACATTGATTTTGAATATCCTTATGTTGTGGTAGATTGATTTGATTTGTTTGAAGATTGCTTGGAAGGTATTAAGGACTCAACGGAGTTAAGGTATATTAAGGCTAAACCTTTCTTCATTTTGGCTTGATCCCGTAAATACATGAGTTTGATAACGAGGCATAAAGAGAAGTTTGTATTCTTGAACTTATGTACATTATCATAATCTCATAAATTACAGTATTCTCCCTTATTGGGACTTTCTATTTCCTTAATACTTTTTACTAATTTAAATAAGAACACTAAACCATAATGAATCAATATTGACTAAACGAGTAGCCGGAGGTTCATAAACAGGTTCATTGTCAACTAGAAAGAAATATACTTCAAAAAGCATGAAAACATATAAACTAATGTCTCTAATTTCAGACTCTACTAATGATTAAGAACAACAAAATCAATATTTTATCAAATCCCATAATCTGATTCAACATAGCAAATAGCATAGCTGAGGCCCCCTGACAAATAACATGAATCCACGGCCCACACATTACCAATCCCAACTCTAATTGTCTTCTAAGTATAATAGCATGGTAGAAGAATTACCAAAGAGTGACAGACCAAACCTAAAATTCAATTGATAACCTTACAAACAAGCATCACACACTCATGGTTCAACAGAAACATCAGCAGTAGCAGTCTCATGCGATGAGACAGTAGCAAGAATTCACCTATGAGCATGATTTCACTTCGAAATCAAGACGTAAAACATAATTTGTAAATCCATTTAGTAACTAATATATAATCATAAAAATTGAGACTATATATACAAATTAGACACAACAATAATAAGAACAAGCAACAGAGATCGAAAGAGCTCCAATAGTATCTCTAGGACCTCGAATCTTGTCATGTCAAAGATCATGAAGATCTCGTGGGATCTCGAGCAGTGTTTATGTTGGGAAAGATCTAAAGAACCAATATCTGGTGGCCTTGGCTTTCAGCCGGCCACAAATAAACCAAAGAACAGTAGAACCAGTAGAACACAGAACATAAAGTAATGAGTTTGAGTGTGAGAGATGAGTAACCTAAGTCTACCTCTAGGGGGGAAAGGGGAGGGGTTTATATTATACCGTCATCAGACGAGCAAATAAGTAAAAATCAAAACCATTAAAACCTAGTCGGTATAGGATTTA
Source organism: Nicotiana paniculata (assembly GCA_005239505.1). NCBI lineage: Eukaryota > Viridiplantae > Streptophyta > Magnoliopsida > Solanales > Solanaceae > Nicotiana > Nicotiana paniculata. The sequence continues at coordinate 156,064 of ML357388.1, read as the reverse complement.
GGGAAAATCCCAAACAAACCCTAATCACGATGAAATCAGCGGCATATTCCAAAACAGGAAGATATTTCTTTTCCTGGATGTACAAAGTCAAGATTGTATCCAAATCTTTAAGGTCGAGAATATATTTGCCCGATTTAGGAGAATCGTGTTTTCCATAGACGGATTGGTAACGAAATTTACAATTTTTAGTGAATAAGATAAAATAAGGCAAGTGAAATCGCGTATTAATGCGTATAAGGAAAGGGCCGAAAAATCGTCAGAGCCAGCTAGGTTAGTCATTGAGAGATAATAGAGCATGTGAGGACAGTTGTGGGCCACTGAATGAGATTAGGGTTTGGAGGTCTGGTGAGATTAAAAGAGGGGGAATGGTATGAGCCATTGATCTTTAAGATCATTAGTGGGGATAAAACTGTTGGGTGGGGTGTATCGGGTATAGGTTGGGTTTTGACGATGGGTCGTATGGTTGGGCTTGGGGAGATTGGGCCTGAGGTTTGGACCTCTTTTGAATATGAAATTAGCCTGGTTTGGGCTAGCTTTTAAAATATATAAAATTAATTCAAAATAAATATTAAGCCCCCCCTCCACACACAAAATCCTATTTATGAAATTAAATACTTCAAAATAGTAGCTTAGGATTATAAAAATATAAAAATTCTATTTTGACATACATAGTTTAATAAAAATAACTAATGCGAAAATAAAGGTTATTATTGTAAATAATGTATAGATGATATAAAATGTAATGCAATTATAGGAAATGATATAAAATATGCATAAAGTATTATAAAAATAAAAATAACTAGTTTGGCTAACTGGACACTGGTAAATAATTTTAAGAAAATAATAAATAAATTATTTATGAATTATAAATGCTAGGATCAATTAAAAATGCTTAAAATATAAGATAAGTAGATTTTCATAAAACCTCCATAATAATAATTTAATGAAATGATATGAAGATAATAAATTAATATTTAAAACATGTCAAGGGGCAATACTGCATGGAAATATCCTATAAATAATACTTTAAAATTATAAAAATGCATTATAAAATATATCAACCCACAAAGGCTTAATAGAAATCAAGAGGGAAAAATTCAGTATCATCAGCTGCCCCTCTTTATCCGGGAATGAGAACAGAATTTTTGGGTAAAGACATCAAGATGATGGTTAATTTTATCCAAATGAGATATTTCTAAAATATGGGGACCGAACCCTGGTCGTCGAGCTGCCTACATATCCCTACTTTTACGGGAATCACGGTGCGTGTAGTTTAGGATCCAAAGGCGAATGAGGGATATGGGGTTATTAAGAAAGACCGCATGCTATAAAGAAGGATTTTCTTTGAATAAGACGGTGCTATGAATGGTTTGTATCATAGAAGGAAAGTACGGTAGAAATAATGTAAAAGCGATTGTCATGGATGCGTAAGGTAATATAGATGGGAGTAGCTGTAGAAAGAAAAATGCTCAATTATTGATTAGCAGTTATTTGGAGATATCAAAGGAATGTGAAAATTTAACGGGAACCGGAGCATTAACTGCTCCTATTCGAAGAATAGTTACCTTTTTGCATTACCTGCTAAGCTCAAAACATAACGAATGCAAAAAACATACACATACATAGTAGTTATAATAGTAGTTGTAATGCGAAAACTTAAACATGGTGCAAATTCCATTTGGAGCATGAAAACGGCCTTGAACGATACGAATGATATCCTTAGACCATGATGTCTTGGGCTATTAAGCGCATAATAAGGAATTCGCATGACATGAAATGGTGTCCTTGGGCCATGAGGATGGTTCCTTTGGACTATTACGCCTTTGAATATGATGTGAAACTTTGAGATCCTCAGGCCATGAAGATGGTGCCTTTAGACTATGACACCTTTGAATAATTTTGTGATCTTTCAGCCCATACAATGCAAGGATGTAGGATATTCGATTGTTTGACAAGGAGAATGATCAGTGCGTAACCACATGAAAGTTAAAACAGCAAGGATTTTTCTTATGCAAGAGTGGACGCAGATCTTTTAGCCTCATGCAAAACGAGGAAGCCAGTGCTTAGCCTCGTGCAATACGGAGGACGGTGCTCGTCCCTATGCAAATAGTCAGGGCAATGTTTAGCCATGTGCAATATAAAGGCAGTGCTTAGCCTCATTCAAGTATAAGGGTGATTCTTGTACCTATGCAAGTAGCTAGACCAATGCTTTAGCCCTATGAAAAATATGGAGGCAGTGCTTAGCCTCGTGTAAGTAGAAGGGTTGTGCTCAACTCGATGCAGGTAGTGAGGGTGGTGTTCGACCCCGTGCAAGTGGAGGTAGAGCTTAGCCTCATGTAGGTAGAAGGGTCGTGCTTGAACCAATGCAGGTATTTAGGGCAGCGCTTAGCCTTATATAGATGTGGCGGCAGTGCTTAAACCTCATACAAGAACAAGGGAGATTCTTGGCCCTATGAAAATATTGAGGGTAGCGCTCAACCTTATTCAGGTGTGGAAACAAAGCTTAGACCCTATGCAAGTAAAAGGGTTGTGCTTGACCCAATGCATATATTGAGGGCAATGCAAGTGTGAAGTTAGAGTTTAACCTCATGCAGTAGGACGGTGGTGCTTGACCCGATTCAGATAGTGAGGGTGGTGCTTAAATGAAAATGAAGGCAATTCTTAGCCTCATACGATATTGGAGGCAAAGCTTTGCGCCATACTACAGTGGAGGCAGAGCTTAGCCTAATACAAATGCAAGAAAGAAAATCAATTCTTAGCTCGAAACCTTGGCTCGGTAGCATTTATCCGTGTGTAGATGGTGATCTCGTTGCATATCATTTGCACACACTCCTGATAGTGTTCCCAGCTATTCCTGCATTCAAAGAAAAATTTTAAGTTCAGGGGGGAGGTTGATTCATGCTACTGACTCTACGTATCGTTCTTATCTGTGGCTTTTCTTTCTAGACTTGATACTTATATGCTTTGCGCCTACCTAGGTAGTATTTGGCTATTACAAATATTTGACTTTTTGAAATACGCATTATGTCGATCATAAAGAGTTAAATAATTATTAAAATATGTTATAATGCATAAAATAGATAGTTTTTTGTTGTATCATAAATTGTTACGCACTTTGAGACATTGAAATGTCCTCCTCTTGTATTGAATTTCAAGGACTCCCTCAAAATTTGAGCTCTGCCCCAACTCTAACGAATCAACTCTGATATATTTCTTGACAATACTCTTTTGGCCACTCTTGGAACGATAATATTCGATCTGACAAAACTCACAGTTTTCCCAAATTCTTGACCATGGAAGGAAATGGGAATTGTATTATAATGTGACCGAAACCATAGGTTGCGTAGTTAATATTGTATCAAGAAGAAAGTTTGAATACGATCTTAGACAAAATATCTTTTGACGATGTCTGAATCGATAGGTTTTGGTGATATCTCTCCATCCATCTTCGATAATATGAGTGCTCTTCTTGTAAACACTTGGTAAACCATGTAAGTACCCTTCCAGTTTGGTGAGAATTTACCCTTCGCCTCATGCTGATGTGGGAAGATTCACTTCAGTACTAGTTGCCTCGGTGTGAACTGTCTTGATCTTACCTTCTTGTTGAAGCCTTTTGTATTCTGTTCTGGTAAAGTTGATTGCGGCACACTGCATCCATTATTTTCCCGTCAATGAGATACAATTGCATATCGAATTTGTATCCATTCTGCATCACTACACTCATCTTCCTGTATGATCCGTAAGAAAGGGATTTCTACCTCGGCTGGTATAACAACTTCGGTACCATAAACCAACAGATAGGGAGTTTCCCAGTTGATTCTAGGACCTTAATGTGGTATCCAAGCAAATCAAATGGTAACTTCTCATCCAATGGTTGTAGTTGTCTATCATTTTCCTTAGTATCTTCTTAATATTGTTGTCGGAAACTTCTACAGCTCCATTCATTTGCGTTCTATATGCAGTGGAATTGCGGTGCTTGATCTTGAATATCTTTCACATGGCTTGCATCGTATCACTGTTGAGGTTGGCGGCGTTGTCCGTGATAATTGACTTAGGAACTCTGAATTGATAGACAATACGATCTCGAACAGAATATTTTACGATTCTTTGTCACGGCTTTGTAGGAGGCAGCTTCGGCACATTTGGTGAAGTAATCAATGGCTACTAGGATAAATATGTGTCTATTGGAGGCGGAAGGCTCGATTATGGGAATGAAATCCATGCCCAAAGCAGTAAAAGTGCAAGGGGAGCTCGTCACATTGAGTTCATTGGGTGGATGTATCTTGTCAACATGTACCTAACACTAGTGACATTTCTATACGTACTTGATGCAGTCAGTTTCCATAGTCATCCAAAAGTATCCCCCCCTTAATAAATTCTTCGTTGTAATGAATCCATTCATGTGAGGTTCGCATGTCCAGTCATGTATTACTTTATTTAGTCTGATGCTTCCTTGGCATCAACACATCTTAACAACCCGAGATCAGGAGTCCTTCTGTATAGAATAACACCAATCCAAAAATAATTATTAGCTAGTTTCCATAATGTGTGATTTTAAGTATGTGTAAGACTTTTAGCGTATTCTCCCTTTTTCTGATACTCCCAGATCGCATGAAACCATGGTTTCCCATCAAATTGTTCTTCAATATTGGCACAGTAGGCAGGCTGCTTGCAGATCTTTATCAAGATGGGGTCTATATAATTCTTATATGGATGTTTTATCATGGAAGACCATAAGGGCAATGCGTCTGTGAACTCATTCTGATTCTGGGTAACATGCTTGAATTCTATGTTTGTAAATCTTTTCATCAGTCCCTGCACACAATTCAAGCATGAAAGTATATTTGTATTAGCAGTGGTCCATTATGCGAGTACATAATGTATCGACATGCCTGAATCTCTTATCACCAATAATTCCCGTATGTTCATGTCAAGGGCCAGTCTATGTCCTAGAATGCAAGCCTCAGATTCCTCCATTTTAGTGCATGGGAATCAGAGCTTGGTGGACATTGGCTAATGATGACTCGTTACTAATATCAGGATACCCCCGATGCCTATTCCTTTGAAGTCTGCGCCCCCGTCGAAAAGCAATCTCCTGCCATCATATGCTTTGGTCATATTTTCCCCTATGAATGATACCTCCTCGTTGGGAAAATACGTCATCAATGGTTTGTGTTCTCCATCTATGGGATTCTCTTCCATATGGTCATCCAATGCTTGCCCCTTGACAGCCTTTTGAGTCACCTAAACGGTGTCGAACTCACTTAGCGTTATTTTCCACTTCGCCAACTTGCTACTAGGCATATGTTTATTTAGAATGTACTTCAAGGGGTCCATTCTTTATATGAGGTATATAGTGTATGCGCAAAAATAGTGCCTCAACCTTTAGGTTGTCTATGTCAGGGCACAAAATACTAAGCTTCATACTTCTTACTCAAATAGTATATGCATTTCTCTTTCCTTCCGGTCTGGTCATTGTCACGACCCAAATTCCCAACCCACGAGATCGTGATGGTGCCTAACACAATACTTGATAGGCAAGCCAATGTTAGAAATTTAATTAACTATTTTCTCTTAAAATTTTACCCATATATAACAAAACCATTTTAAAGATAAACTGAATCTAATATTTCCTAATAAGTAACTCCATGAATAATAATAATAACCGAATAAACAAGTCGAAGCTCGAACTAAATATATATAACCATAAGCCTAACCAGGGTCTGGTGTCACAATTCACGAACTACTAGAATACTACAAAGAATGGGATGAAAGAAGTATATATGTCTGTTTCGAAGGAAACAAAACATCAACTAAATAGTGTAGAGAAGACTCTAGGAGTCTGCGAACGTCAACAGATCTACCTCGTGTCTCCGAACGATGGTATCAGATACTAAAATCTCCTAACTCTGGCCGGTACCTGGATCTGCACAAAAGAGTGCAGAATGTAGTTAGTACAACCTACCACATGTTCTGAGTAAGTGCCGAGCCTAACCTCGGCGAAGTAGTGACGACGCTACGGCGGGGCATTAACAATATAACCTGTGAACAATATATAACAAAGCAAGAATGAAATAATAATAGAAACTAAGTAAAACCTGTGAACAATATATAACAAAGCAATAATGAAATAATAATAGAAACTAAGTAACCAGTAACTTGCAACAGTAAATAAAAACAACTCGGATAACTCTTTTCAGATATCAGCTATAATCAACACCTCAAAATTTCCAAGTTTCAATTTAAATCACAGTAAAAGTCAGAATATGAAAACCTTTTTAATAAAATCGGAGTTTTCCGAATCCTTATTTTTGAAAATCCGTAAAACATAAATGTTCTCCCATATCGCTTCTTGTTGCAGCGCGAAACCAGCTCCCATCTTTTCACCCTTATTGCTCTTCCATGTATATATATCACCCTTCTTTCTCTTGTTGTGGCGTGCAACCCAATCCCACCTGTCCACCCTTATCACTCCTTGTTGCGGCATGCAACCCGCTCCCACTAGACATATCGTATCAGTTTATTTACGAAAATTTTCAAAATTCAAGACAAGCCTTTCATAACATTTTTGTATCAACAATTGTAAACAGAAGTTGTAATACTCATAAACTTTATCAATCATCATTTCACCACAAAACTAACCAAAAATTCTATACATATCATAACATTGACATCCAGCTCAATCCTTATATAACATAACAAAACCTCCAACACTTCCAAACAATACTTAACAATAAGTTAACGATCCAAATAGACATATAAACATCAATGATCATGAAACAATTAAGCATGGAAGCAAATAATTGGAAACGAGGAAGGGACCATGTTTAACAATAATTTAGTGGTGCATCGATACTCGTCACCTCACATGTACACCACACACATGGAAATTCACATAGCATTTAAGTGGAGATTCGTATTCCCTCAAGTCAAGGTTAAACCAAGGACTTACCTCAAATTCGCAGGCCACTCACTGTTCAATTACCGCTATTCCTTTCGAATTTGCCTCTAACCTGCTTGATCTAATCATAATTAGTTTAATATCATTAATTTATGCTAAAGGAACTAACTTTACTGAAAAATCATTGTTTTCCTAAGTTTTCTCAAAAAACGTTCAAACCCGACCTCGGGCTTGCTTGGTCCAAACTCGGGGTTAGGTCCAAATTTCGCTTATCCATTCACCCCCGAGCCCGAATATGCAATTGGTTTTGAAATACGACCGCAATTAGAGGTCAAAATTTGATTTTTACAAAATTCCCTAATTCTACCCAGACCCTCAATTTCTAGCATGAAAATTCTTGATTTTTTTGATTGAAAAGTGATGAAAAACATTGGGTAAATGAAAGAGAAGAGTTTAGAATTGTTTACCAAGACTTTGCGGATCAATTTGTGTGAAGAAAATCGCCTCTAGGTCTTTGTAGTTCAAAACATATGAAGAAATAGGTTCTTCCCGTATTTAAAACATGTTTTATATGACTGAGCAGGCCTTCATCGCGTTCGCGATGGGCCTGCCGCGTTCGCGTAGAGTTAGGCCCAAATGGCGTTCGTGCTCGCAAGGAATCGAACGAGTTCGTGAAGCTTTGCTTCAGATGACCATCGTGTTCGCGGCCAAGTGGTCGCGTTCGTGAAGAACAATTCGAGGCTCCCTCCCCCAGGCCCATAAGTCAACGCGTTCGTGTAAGTCTGCCCGCGTTCGCTAAGGATACTCCCCGCATTGCTTCGCGTTCGCGAAGAACAAAATGACCCCCAGTACATTTTACTCTACGTGTTCGCGAGTGGAGTAATGCGAACGCGAAGAGCAAATTGACTGTGCACCAGAACATCAAAAACATCAGACTTTAACATGTTCAAAACATCTTGTAGCCTATCAAAAACTCAGCCGAGCCCTCATGGATCTAAACCAAATATGCACACAGGTCTAAAAATATCATACGGACCTGCTCGAGCGATCAAATCATGAAAATAACTGTTAAAACTATGAATATAACCTCAAAACTCATTATTTTTCTCAAGAACACTTAACTTTCACTATTTCTCAACCGGACGTCCGAATCACGTCAAATCAACTCCGATTCTTACCAAATTTCACAGATAGGACTTAAACATCATAAAAACCTGTACCAGGATCCGGAACCAAAATATAGGGCCGATACCAATAATTTCAAACATTAATTCATTTATTTATTTCCTTAAAAATCAGCAAAATAATTTTCTTCAAAAATTGATTTCTAAGGCTAGGGACCTCAGAATTCAATTCCGGGCATACGCCCAAGTCCCATAATTTACTTCGGACCTCTCGGGATTGTCGAAACACAGATCCGGGTCCGTTTACTAAAAATTTTGAACAAAGTCAATTAAAACTACATTTTAAATTCCAAAAATTGCCATTTCTCATATTTAACATAAAAGCTTTCCGGTTTCACGCCTGGACGTAAATAGAGAAATAAAAAATCAATATTTTTAAGGCTAATGAGCTTGGAATGGAGTCTTAATTTATAAGATAACCCTTTGGTTCATCACAATCTCCACCTCTAAAATAAACGTTCGTCCTCAAACGACATAGAAAATTATCTCAACTGGTAAACAATTGGGGATATCTACTCTGCTTGTCCGACTCGGACTCCCAAGTAGCTGCCTCAACAGGCAGACCTCTCCACTGCACTTGAACTGAAGGGTAACTCTTTGATCTCAACCGATGAACCTGCCGGTCTAGAATGGCTACCGGCTCATCCTCATAAGTCAAATCTTTGTCCAATTGGACAGAGCTGAAATATAACACGTGGGACGGATCACCATGATATTTCTGAAGCATAGATACATGAAATACCGGATGAATGGAGGATAACCCTGGAGGAAACGCAAGTCTATAAGCTACCTTCCCCACTCTATCAAGAATCTCAAATGGTCTGATATACCTAGGGCTCAACTTGCCCTTTTTCTCAAATCTCATGACACCCTTCATGGGCGATATCCCAAGAAATACTCTCTCTCCGACCATGAATGCCACATCCCGAACCTTACGATCGGCATTACTATTATTCCTAGACTGAGCTGCACGAAGTCGATCCTGTATAATCTTGACCTTATCCAAGGCCTCTTGAACTAAGTCTGTACCCAATAACCAAGCCTCTCCCGGCTCAAACCACCCAACTGGCGATCTACACTGTCTACCATATAATGCCTCATATGGAGCCATCTGAATGCTCGACTGATAACTATTATTGTAGGCAAACTCCGCTAACGGCAAGAATTGATCCCAAGAACCTCCAAAGTCAGTAACACAAGCGCGGAGCATATCCTCTAGAATCTGAATAGTACACTCGGACTGCCTGTCCGTCAGAGGATGAACTCAGGTACCCAACTCTCGTTGAACTGCCCTCCAAAAGTACAAGGTAAACTGCGTAGCTCGATTAGAAATGATAGACACGGGCACACCGTGAAGGCGAACAATCTCTCGAACATGTACCTCTGCCACCCACTCTGAAGTGTAAGCACTTGCCATTGGAATGAAATGTGCCGATTTAGTCAACCTATCCACAATAACCCAAACGGCGTTGAACTTCCGTTGAGTCCATGGGTGTCCAAAAATGAAGTCGATAGTGATACGCTCCCACTTCCACTCAGGAATCTCTATCTGCTAAAGTAAACCACCGGGTCTCTGATGCTCATATTTCACCTATTGGCAATTCAAAAAATGAGCCTCATAAGCAACAGTATCCTTTTTCATCCTTCGCCACCAGTAGTGCTGCCGCAGGTCCTTGCACATCTTGATAGCACCCTGGGGAATAGAATACTTAGAACTGTGAGCTTCTTAAAGAATCAACTCATGAAGGCCATCAACATTAGGCACACATATATGACCCTGCATCCTCAAAACACCATCATCTCCAACTGTAACCTTCCTCGTACCACTATGCCGAACGGTGTCCCTAAGGACCATCAAGTGCGGGTCATCATCATGTCGATCTCTGATACGCTCGAATAAGGAAGACCGAGCAATTGTATAAGATAGAACATGTCTGGGAGAAATATCCAAACTCATGAATAGATTAGCCAACGTCTGCACATATGAAGCTAACAGTCTCTCACCAATTGGAATACCTGCAAGATTGCCCATACTTACTGCTTTCCTACTTAATGCATTGGCCTTTCGCGGATGATACAATATAGTGAAATCATAATCCTTCAATAACTCTAACCATCTCCTCTGTCTCAAATTAAGATCCCTTTGCTTGAACAAGTATTGGAGGCTACGATGATCCATGTAAACCTCACATGGCACGCCACGATGATAGTGCCTCCATATTTTCAATGCATTAACAATGGCTGCCAATTCTAAGTCGTAAACAGAATAATTATTCTTGTGAATGAGTAACTGCCGAGACGCATATGTTATCACCCTGCCCTCTTGCATCGATACTGCTCCTAACCCAACACGGGAAGCATCACAATATACCGTAAAAGATCCTGAACCTGAGGGTAACACCAATACCGGTGCTGAAGTCAAGGTTGTGTTGAGCTTCTAGAAGCTCGCCTCACACTCATCCGACCATTTAAATGGGGAACCTTTCTGAGTCAATCTATTTATCGGGGCTTCTATAGATGAGAACCCCTCCACAAAATGATGATAGTATCCCGCCAAACCCAAGAAGCTCCTGATTTCCGTGGCTGAAGTGGGTCTAGGCTAGTTCTTGACTGCCTATATCTTCTTAGAATCTTCCTGAATACCCTCTACTAATACGACGTGACCCAAGAAAGCTACTGAATCTCACCAGAATTCACACTTTGAAAATTTTGCATACAACTGATTATCCCTCAAAGTCTGGAGTGCTATACGGAGGTTCTGCTCATGTTCCTCACGACTGTGGGAGTATATAAGAATATCATCAATGAACACAATTATGAAGGAATCCAGATAAGTCTTGAAAACTCGATTCATCAAATCCATGAAGGCTGCTGGGGCATTAGTCAAGCCAAAAGACATGTCCAAATTCATAGTGCCCATACCTTGTCCGAAAGGCTATTTTAGGAACATCAGACGCCCTAATCTTCAACTGATGGTAGCCCAATCTTAGATCAATTTTTGAAAAAACACTAGCACCCTGAAGCTGATCAAATAAATCATCAATTCTCGGCAATGGATACTTATTTTTGATAGTAACTTTATTCAACTACCGATAATCTATACACGTTCTCATCGATCCATCCTTCTTCTTTACAAACAAACCCGGTGCACCCTAGGGAGAGACACTAGGCCTGACGAAACCTTTTATCAAGCACGTCTTACAACTATTCTTTCAATTCTTTTAATTCTGGCGAGGCCATCCAGTATGGAGGAATAGAAATGGGCTGAGTGCCCGGAGCAACATCAATAAAAAAATTGATATTCATGTCGGGTGGCATCCCCGGCAGGTTTGCATGAAACACTTCGGGGAACTCCAAACAATAGGAATTGCCTCTATTGATGAAACCTCGGCATCTGAATCACGGATATGAGCCAAATTAGCCAAACATCCCTTCTCAACCATGCGACGAGCCTTGGCATAAGAAATCACTCTGTTGGGAGAATGACCAGGAGTCCCTTTCTATTCTAACTGAGGCAATCCCCGCAAAGCTAAAGTAACTGTCTTGGCATGACAGTCCAAGATGGCATAATAAGGTGACATTTAATCCATGCCCAATATGACATCAAAATCAACCATGTCAAGAAGAGAAAGGTATACACTAGTTTCAAGACCCTTAATAATGACTACGCACAAACGATATACACGATCTACAACAATAGCATCCCCCACCAACGTAGACACATAAACAGGGACACTCAAAGAATTGAGGGGTACAACCAAATATGAGGCAAAATAGGATGACACATAAGAATAAGTAGACCCGGATCAAGCAAAACTGAAGCATCTTTATTACAAACTGAAATGGTACCTGTGATAATTACATCAAAGGACTCCTCCTCGGGTCTGGCTGGAAATGCATATAATTGGGGTTGGGACCCACCACCCTAAAATGCGTCACCGGGAGGACCCCCTGTCAGGGGTCCTCCACCTTTAACGGGCTGGCTGCTACCTCTAGCATGCTGACCTCCTCCTCTAACATTCTGACCTCTACCTCTGACTACCTGACCACTACCCCTGGCTGGCTGGGCAGGTGGTGCTATAGTTGGTGCCGGGACTATAGCACAAAAATTTTTGTACTAAGGCTTACTACCCAAAAATTTTGGACAAGATCTCCAAATGTGTCCATACTTACCACACTCATAACACCCATCCTGTACTGAGGCTGACCCTGACGAACCGGCTGACCACAATAATAACTCTAAGGAGGAGTGCTCTTATAGGGGTTGACTGATCAGAAAAGGCAAGTAAGAGCCACGACCACCCGAGGCACCATAGGACGTCTGAAGTGATAAATTAAATGGCTTGGAAGAATGGCCTCTAGCCTGAGTATCTCCGCCTCCAGATGAGGCACTGCTGAATCTACCGGAATGGCGAGGTCTCTTCTCTGACCCCTGACCTTCCATCCCGAGAACCGTCTCAACTCTCCTGGCCACATTGGCCGTATGCTGAAATGAAATTTTAGTCCCTGTTTCTTTAGACATCTTCATCCTGATGGGCTGGGCAAGGCCCTCAATAAATCTCCTAACCCTCTCCCTCTTTGTGGGCAATAAAAGAATAGCATGCCGATCCAAATCCACAAAATGGTTCTTATACTGGGTAATTATCATGTCGCGCTGCTGAAGACGCTCAAACTGGCGACACTTCTCTTCTCTGGTAGTGATAGGCAAAAATTTCTCCAAAAAAGGTGAGAAAACTAATCTCATCAGACCAGGTGACCCAGCTGGTCTAGTTAACAAATAATCCCTCCACCACTTCTTAGCAGAACCAGTCATCTGAAACGCGGCAAAGTCGACCCCATTGGTCTCCAAAATACCCATATTACGAAGAACCTCATGACAGCTGTCCATATATTCATGAGGATCCTCTAAAGTAGCACCACTGAAGTGAACAAGGAAAAGCTTGATGAACCTGTCCAATCTCCACAAAGCATCGGAAGTCATAGATGCCCCCTGAGCTATCAGGGCTGCAGCAACTGTCTGAACTACCTCAACTGGGTTGGTTGCTGGTGTCTGAATCTCAAGAGTAGTCAGATCAGGAGTGTGGGTAACAGGAGTCTGGACCCCTCCTCCAGCCTGAGATACGACTGCTGCAACAGGAGTGCGCCAGTTTGGGATACACTCTCCATAAGGCCCACTAATCGGACCAAAGCATCTTGAAGCACCGGGGTAGAAATAAACCCCTCTAGGACCTGAGCTGGTCCAGCTGGAACGATCTGAGCTGGAGCCCCCCCCCCCCATCAATATCAATCTGGGGATCCGCAGCTGGGGCTGCAGTATGAGCAACGGGCTGAGCCATGCCCCTGCCTCGGCCTCTGACGTTGCCTCGGCCTCTTCCCCTAATAGGAGTTGCTTCTGGTGGAAGACCAGATTGTTGGTCAGCGGAAGAATAAGCACGTGTTCTCGCCATCTGCGAGAGGTAGAAGAGTTCAATCAGTATTTGAGATACCAAGAATCGCACGACGGAGTAGAAATAAAAACTGAGTTTGTTCCTAACTTCATAGCCTCTGAGAGATAAGTACAGACGTCTCCATCCCGATCCTTCAGACTCTATCAAGCTTGATCGTGAATTGTGAGACCTATGCAACCTACTGCTCTGATACCAACTTGTCACGACCCAAATTCCCAACCCACAGGATCGTGATGGCGCCTAACACAATACTTTCTAGGCAAGCCAATGTTCGAAATTTAATTAACCATTTTCTCTTAAAATTTACCTATACATAATAGAACAATTTTAAAGATAAAATCAATCTAATATTTCCCAATAAGTAGCTCCATGAATAATAATAATAATAATAATAATAATAATAATAACTAAATAAATAAGACGAACCTCGAACTAAATATATATAACCATAAGCCTACCCAAGGTCTGGTGTCACAATTTGCGAACTACTAACAATACTACAATAATGGGCTGAAAGAAGTATATATGATTGTTTCGAATGAAATAAACAGCAACTAAATAGTGTAGAGAAGACTCCAGGAGACTGCGAACGCCAGCAAATCTACCTCGTGTCTCCGAGTAAGGGTGTCAGCTACTAAAATCTCTTAACTCTAGCCGGTACCTGGATCTACACAAAAGAGTGGAGAAATTAGTATCAGTACAACTGACCACATGTACTGAGTAAGTGTCGAGCCCAACCTCGACGAAGTAGTGACGAGGCTACGGCATGGCATTAACAATATAACATGTGAATATATAATAAAGCAAGAAGGAAATAATAATAGTAAACTAAGTAACCTGTAACTTGCAACAGTAAATAAAAATAACTTGGATAACTCTTTTCAGATACAGCTATAATCAACTCCTCAAAATTTCCAAGTTACAATTTAAATCACAGTAAAAATCAGAGTATGAAAAACTTTTTAATAAAACTGGAGTTTTCCAAATCCTTATTTTTGAGAATCAGTAAAACAAAAATATTCTCCCTTGTCGCTCCTTGTTGCGGCGCACAACCCGCTACCACTTGTCCACCCTTATTTCTCCTATTACGGCGTGCAACCCGATCCCACCTGTCCACCCTTATCACTCCTTGTTGCGGCATGCAACTCGCTCCCACCAGACATATCATATCAGTTTGTTTACGAAAACTTTCACATTCAGGCCAAGCGTTTCACAACATTTTTGTATCAATAATGGTAAACAGAAGCTGTAAAACTCATAAACTTTATCAATTATCATTTCACCATGGAACCTACCAAAAATTCTATACATATCGTAACACTGACAGCCAGCTCAATCCTGATATAACATAACAAGAAAAAGAGAATAGCCAACACTTCCAAAATACTTGAAACAATACTTAACAATAAGTTAACTAATTCAAATAGACATATAAACATCAATGATCATGAAACAATTAATCCCGGAAGCAAATAATTGGAAACGTGGAATGGACCATGTTCAGCAATAATTTAGTGGTGCATAGATACTCATCACCTCACCTATACACCACACTCATGCAAATCCACATAGCATTTCAGTGGGGATTCCTATTCCCTCAAGTCAAGGTTAAACCAAGCACTTACCTCAAATTTGCAGGCCACTCACTGCTCAATTACCGCTTTTCCTTTCGAATTTTCCTCTAACCCGCTCGAATCTAATCATGATTTTCTCAAAAAATGTTAAAACCCGACCCCAGGCCCGCTTGGTCCAAACCCAGGGTTCGTACCAAATTTCGTTAACCCATTCACCCCGAGCCATAATATGCAATTGGTTTCGAAATCCGACCCCAATTCAAGGTCAAAATTCGATTTTTGCAAAAATTCCCTAATTCTACACAAACCCTCAATTTTTACCATGAAATTTTTTGATATTTTAGATTGAAAAGTGATGAAAAACATTGGGTAATTGAAAGAGAAGAGTTTAGAATTGTTTACCAAGACTTTGGGGATGAATTTGTGTGAAGCAAATCGCCTTTAGGTCTATGTAGTTCGAAAAATATGAAGAAAAAGGTTCTACCCGTTTTTAAAACAGGTTTTATATGACTGGGCATGCCTTCATCGCGTTCGCGATGGGCGTGCTGCGTTCGCGTAGAGTAGGGACCAAATGGCCTTCGCGTTCGCGAGGAATCGAACGCGTTCGTGAAGCTTTTATTCAGATGACCATCGCGTTCGTGGCCCAGTGGTCGCGTTCGTGAAGTACAATTCGAGGCTCCCCTCCCCCAGGCCCATAAGTCAACGCATTTGCGTAAGTCTGCCCGCGTTCGTGAAGGGTACTCCCCCCATTGCTTGCGTACGCGTCCAGGACTTCGCGTTCGCGAAGAACAAAATGACCCTTAGTACATTTTACTCTATGTGTTCGCGAGTGGAGTAACGTGAGGTAACTGTTTGATCTCAACTAACAATCCTACTGGTCTAGAATGGCTACCAGCTCCTCCTCATAAGTAAAATCTTTGAGCTGAAATCTAACACGTGGGACGGGTCACCGTGATATTTATGGAGCATAGATACATGAAATACCATATGAACGAAGGATAACCCTGCAGGCAACGCAAGTCTATAAGCTACCTCCCCCACTTTATCAAGAATCTAGAATGGTCTGATATACTTAGGGCTCAACTTTCCCTTCTTCCCAAATCTCATGACACCCTTCATGGGCGATACCCAAAGTAATACTCTCTCTCCAACCATGAATGCCACATCTTGAACCCTACGATCGGCGTAACTCTTTTTCCTAGACTGAGCTGCACGAAGTCGATCCTGTATAATCTTGACCGTATCTAAGGCCTCTTGAACTAAGTCTGTACCCAATAACCGAGCCTCTCCCGGCTCAAATCACCCAACTAGCGATCTGCACCGTCTACCATATAATGCCTCATAGGGAGCCATCTGAATGCTCGACAGATAACTATTATTGTAGGCAAACTCCGCTAACGGCAATAATTGATCCCAAGAACCTCCAAATTAAATAGCACAAGTGCGGAGCATATCCTCTAGAATCTGAATAGTACGCTCGGACTGCCCATCCGTTTGAGGATGAAATACTACTATCAACTCAACTCGGGTACCCAACTCTCGTTGAACTGCCCTCCAAAAGTGCGAGGTAAACTGCGTACCTCGATCAGAAATTATAGACACGGGCACACTGTGAAGGCGAACATATACCTCTGCCAACCGCTCCGAAGTGTAAGTAATTTCCACTGGAATGAAATAAGCCGATTTAGTCAACCTATCTACAATAACCCAAACAGCGTTGAACTTCCTCTGAGTCCGTGTGAGTTCAACAACGAAGTCCATAGTGATACGCTCCGACTTCAACTCAGGAATCTCTATCTGCTGAAGTAAACCACCGGGTCCCTGATGCTCATATTTCACCTGTTGGAAATTCAAACAACGATCCACATAAGCAACAATATCCTTTTTCATCCTTCGCCACCAGTAGTGTTGCCATAGGTCCTGGTACATCTTGGCAGCACCTGGGTGAATAGAATACTTAGAACTGTGAGCTTCTTCAAGAATCAACCCACGAAGGACATCAACATTAGGCACACATATATGACCCTGCATCCTCAAAACACCATCATCTCCAATTGTAACCTTCTTGGCACCACCGTGTCGAACGGTGTCCCTAAGGACCATCAAGTGCGGGTCATCATCATGCCGATCTATGATACGCTCGAATAAGGAAGACCGAGCAATTGTTCAAGCTAGAACATGACTGGGCAAAATATCCAACCTCACGAACTGATTAGCCAACGTCTTAATATGTAAAGTTAATGGTCTCTCACAAACTAGAATACATGCAAGGCTGCCCAAACTTACTGTTTTCCTACTCAATGCATCGGCCACCACATTGGCCTTTCCCGGATGATACAATATAGTGACGTCATAATCCTTCAATAACTCTAACCATCCTCTATCTCAAATTAAGATCCTTTTGCTTGGACAAGTACTGGAGGCCACGATGATCCGTGTAAACCTCACATGGAACGCCATAAAGATAGTGCCTCCTTAATTTCAATGGATGAACAATGGTTGCCAACTCTAAGTCATGGACAGGATAATTCTTCTCGTGAATCATTAACTGCCGAGACACATATGCTATCACCCTGCCCTCTTGCATCAATACCGCTCCCAACCCAATACATGAAGCATCACAATATACCGTAAAAGATCCTGATGTTTTATACGTCAATACCACACAAGAGGGGGGGGGTGATTTGTTAGGTGTCCAATTTTCGAGTGATGTCTCAATAGAAGAACCTAGTTCTTCTTAGTGTTCCAACTTCTACTAGTGCGGAATAATAAATGCAATAAAGTAAAAACACAGAGATTTTTACGTGGAAAACACTTGGCTCAAAAGGTGAAAAAACCACGACCTAATCCTCAGTAGGTTTTTCCCAAACTCTTCACTACAACTCTGAGTCAAACATCATTTACAAAATAAACTCTTTTGTAAACCTAAGACTAACTCTAATCCCTTTGTAGCAAACTAGCCTCTAGCTAATCGCGAAAAGCTTCAAGTTAACTCTAACTTGAATAATGTGTACCAATTACAATTGCTTCTAGTAAAGCTGAAAGATACAATATTAAATCACTTACTACAACCAACTACTCGAAAGACAAACAGATGGAACTAGTTCTTCTAGTTGGTCAGTAGCCTTTGTGTCGCACAAAATCTGCTTGCAAAATTTCTCTGGTAATTTTGCCTTCATTTCTTCCATCAATTATGTCTTGTGCGAATGGTTCTTCAGTAGGAATACTTCAACATTATATAGCGCCAGAAGTTGAGATGTTCCTGTTTACTTCTAATGAAACTCTTCCTTGGAAGAGTTTGTGTTTATCTCAACTTCCTTCTTTTATTTATGTCCTTGCTGAACTCGAAATGTAACCCCTTATCAATCTGTAACCTTTTCGCATTAGGAGACAACCTCTTAGTTCATGGATAATTCACAGATCATGTTTATCTCCTGTGCGTGTACGGTTCTTGTGCCAATTGGTTCATTCGAGATGTTTGCCCTGATGGACCTGGTTCAACTGGGTAGGCATTTGTCAATCTTCAAAACTATGCAGTGACTTGGGTCAACAAATTCCCCTTTTTTGACGATGACAAACTCTGTGCTCAGCCTTGTATAAACTTCAAACACTTTGTATGGTTTTAAGCATTTATCATGGAGAGACCAGGTTCATTAGGTTATAAATATCACAACTTTTTGAAATTTTTAAAAAGCACATATCTTCCCCCTTTTTCCATCGTCGAAAGGTTGCAAAATGAGAAGCTTACCAGAGTTGTTAACAATTACTCATGGCCATTGAGGCAACTGCAGGTGCAAATATGATTAATCACCAAACGAAACCAATAAATGTAAGCTATCTAAGAAACTGAGACAAGTCAATAACAAAAACAGTAGAATTCATTGATTAGAACGCAATTCAATCACCATACAGAAAAACTACAGCAGTCACTACCATGAGCAAAAACAACAAAAAACAGAAACAGAACAAAACCCGAACTGGGCAATGAGGGGTTTTTGGTAGCTCTGGAATTCCTAAGGTTGGGAAAGGGTAGATGAGGTTGGGGTCTTGGCTTGAAGGAGAGAAAGAATTTGTTGAAGAACACCTTCATTTTTCTCCTTCTCCTTGGCTAGTTTAGATCTGATAGCATCCCGCTCAGCTTCAACCCCATGAAGGCGAGAATTCAATCGAAGGATCTCCGCATCCTTTATCTCTCCTTCCTGCACCAATGACTTGACTTTGCTATTGACTGGCTGCTTCCTACATGAACCAGGTTCATCCTCAGGAACATTGACAATATAATCACATGTCAGCAAAGTGTTCTTCCCAAAATAATCCTTAGCAGTAGCCACCTCAGCTTTCTTCACAGGAACCTCGAAGTGGGCAAGCACATCTGTCAGAATAAAGCCATAAGGAACTGTATTTGGTTCCATTTACAACTCTGTCCAAGAGTTGAATGATGAAAGTTGGCCAGTTAATCTGCTTTCCCATGTACAGGCACTCCATAAGTGTTAAGTCCATGTAACTGGCAATGTGCCTACGCTCTTGTCTTGGCAGCAGAAACTTGATCACAAATTTGAAGAGTAGCTTGTTCTGGGGCTTCATTTCACTTTGAACACTGGCCTGGGCTCAAGTTCTTTCTCATTTTCACAAAAGAATTCGTTGATGTTGAGAGCTGAGGCTATTCCATCAAGACTGGGCCACCTTTGCCTAGTGTAATCATCATAGCCCTCAGCAGGGATATTCAGAATCTCTCCCAGCTCCTTTGCATCAAATGTGATCTGAATCCCCTTGACTATGGAGGTTACTATACCATCCTTCACACTTGCATTGGCCATAAACTCCACCAGTTCATTCCTTGCCAGCCTTCCTTCCAGGTGAAGGACCATGTCCTTCGATCCCTGCACATCCAGTGCATTCAACAAAAAGATCATTCCTGATTCTTCCAGATCTCTCACTAGCTTTCCTTTAAGAATAGTACGCTTTCCAAACATGGTGAGTTTGTTAGATTGCTCACCAGATATTTCCTCTTATCCTCCACTCCATTCTCTTTCTTCTTCTTCTTCTTCTTCTTCTTCTTCTTCTTCTTCTTCTTCAACAACTTCACTTTCTTGGCCTTGGACCTAGTCCTTTTAGCAGTGCTTGAGGGTGTGGCAGACACAGAAGCTTACTTCTTTGAGGAAACCTTATCCTTCTTGGGATTAGGTGTCTCAACCACAACTGGAGTCGGTTGCTCCTCTTGATGGACCAGGTCCATCATCTCATGATCAATAATAATAGTCTCAATAGGCTCTCCTACCTTTGCCTTTCAATTTGCAGCTTTCCTTTTCTTGCTCTCTCTTAGAGCCCTTTCTAACTCCTCTTCTCCTTTTCGAACAACACTTCTTGTAGCACGAAATTTTGACGCAGGAGCATCAGCAGATATAGAAACTTTTCTTTTATTTGGTGGAATTGGGGTAGTAACCTTCTCTGATTTTGAAGTTCTTTTCTTCTTGGGATTGTAGGACTCCCCCAACATCCTCAGCATCTCATCCAATGTCTCCTCGATAGATGAACCAGGTTCATCTGTTGATTCTTGTAGGCTCTCTAAACCTGTTGCTGCTTCCCCATAAACACTTCCCCCTAAATTTGTTACTCCTTCTTCATTAATCATAGGAGCGGGGCCACAAATAGACAACGTGGCACTGTCCTCCCCAGGTCCCCTTACAAAACCTCCTTCTCCCTCTCTCTCAAGATTTTTTCCCAATTTTCCTTGCCTATCCGGCACTTCTACATTAATAACTGACCCAACCAACACAAACATGTTTTCATTAGTAGCAGTTTTAGATTCAACTTCAGGATTACCTTGCTTAGAACTGGATGAACCTGGTGCTTCATCCTCATTAGCAGACTTGAAGATTCAGACTCATGAACTTCGGGCTTTAAGAATTTCCTCCAAGAATCTTGCACGAGAGCCAGAAGCAACTGATTTTCTGGCCAAAACTTTTACTCTTCATGCCCTGGGAGCTGGAGTAGGGTTAGGTGTGTGTTCAGGAGTGGGTTCAAGAACTGGAGGGTTTTGGGGGGATGAAGATCTGTTTGGTGAATGTGAACTGTAAACTGGAGGAGAATTAGGACTGGAAGTTTCTTCCCCATGATCAGAGTTTGTGTAGGAAGATGAAGCAGGGGGTGGTGAAGACATTGTTATGAATAATTTTGGAAGAAAAGAGACGATCAATTATTGTTAGAGAAGAATAGAGAACTTGGTTCGACTTATTGATGTTATGAAGAGGGGAAGTAATGATGGACATTTTATAAGATGTGGCTATTAATTATACAACGGTATAATATTTACTCAAGTGGGAGTCTAATATATGTAGGAGTGTCATTGATTAGAAAGTTAAGAATACCCTAACTCTAGGCTAATTAAGTAGCGATGGGACTGTAAGGCCCCGAAAAATTTTGCTAAGCAATATAGGATTCAGGGTGCTCCGTAGACTAATTCTAATATTTTATGTGCTTTAAATATGATGTAAATGAATGGTATGTGGTGAATAAGTGTATGAGTCATATAATAAGTAAGGTAGGGTCCAAGGAGAGGCCTAAGTCCAAGCCAAGTGGGAAACTTTCATAATAGGCTAAAATCCCAAAGGTACTTTCACTAGTCCACACTTTGAACAAGAATATCTAATTATATATAAGGTATTATATGATGAATAACCTATAAAATAAAAGTTCTTTGAGTCTAGTTTCTAAATATGCAAACCGTTCGTCATTTGGACAGTCCTACGAAAAGTTATGGTCAAATTACCAAAGGCCGAAAAAATGCGATCCTGTGTCAAATCTGCGATCGCATTTCATGTCGCATGTTGACTCTGTGATCGCAGATCAGGTCGCAGACTGGGCCAGGTTGCCCAGTTTAGGCACCTATTTCACGATGCACTCTGCGGCCCACATGTTTGTTCTGCGGCCCATTCTGCGATCGCACACCCTGTTACGGAGGTTTATTTTTCCTATTTTTATAACCCGACCCCATTTTCATAAATAGGTTTAAGGGCTTCATTTGGGGTCATTTTGTACTGATTTTAGAGACAGATGAGAGCATATAGAGAGATAAATAAGGGGCCTAACTTCATAATCATCCAAATCTTGCTCAAGTCTTCAAGAATTAAGAAATATAACCATAAATTGCCTTCCATCCGGGTAAGTCCTACTTCCAAAAAATTTATGCAAGAGGTTAGGGGTTCAAATATGTTGTGAGGGTTATAAATAGGCCATGCATGTGGGACTAAGTTCTAGTATGTGATATTAAAGAACCAATTTGGGTAGTTCATGTTAAAAGTTTGGGTGAGGGAAGAAGGAATTGCCATTTTTAAACCTTGTAGTCTACTTCACATGCTAGGTGTTTTATGAAATTCCTAAGAGAGTTATATCATGGGTAATATTCCTAATTACTAATCAATTTTCGCTATCTCCTTATAGATTGTTATGGCTAGAGGTGTTGGTGTATTTTATAAACCTAAGGAAAATCTCTTTGAGGTATGTATGGCTAACTTTAACCTTTGTAGAATCTTCTTGTTGGGTCCGAGCATACGACATGTGTACCTTGTTTGAAAATATGTGAATTGATTGTTCAAATGGGTTGAGACGTAAGATTCTATTCTCTGATTGTCCTAGTTGATTTCCATACTACCGTGCTATATGAGATTGTGAAAAGTGTTTTGATGTGCCTATCTTATCATGTACAAAGCTCGTAAATGCTCGACGGTATCAATATGAAAGTATGTGTTAATGAATAAAAGAATGTTAATGTGCCCAAGTGTGGGAATGTATATAATGGATAAACAAACCGTGTGTGGTAAGTAATTAAAAAGGTTATTGTGAAATGATGTAAATAAGTTGAACGGTTATGGCAACACCGTGTACATGAATTACTGCTTGGTGAGAATTATGGTGCCTTGGACCCAAATAAATAAAGTGTTGATATGAACTTGTGTTCCTTTAAATGATGATTATTGTGATGTAATTGTTTGTGTTTGTTATGATTAAATTGTCAGGCGGGGTCGGGTTGCGCGCCGCAACATGAAGTAATAAGGTGTGGGTTGTGGTGATAAGGATCGATTAAATTGTCAGGCGGGGTCGGGTTGCGCGCCGCAACATGAAGTAATAAGGTTGATGGGTTGTGGTGATAAGGATGGATGAGGTAATAAGTGTGGCCGGGGTAATAAGGATGGAATGTGATCAGTATCACTATTGAAATGAAAATCTATGAAACTCTTGAATATGGTGATGTTGAAAGAGGATAAGGAGAGATTGTGAAACTTGTTGATTTTGGTTGTTTCTTCCACGTGCATTGATTGATTGGTTCTATTACTTTCTCTTAATTGTGTATTGTTTGATTGTACTTGGGATAAAGTTTGTTCACACATACTAGTACTATTCCATAGTACTAACGTCCCTTTTGCCGGGGGCGCTACATACTTTATATGGATGTAGGTGGGTCAATAGCAGGTAGCTCAGCTCGCCGTTAGTGGTGTGCCTTCTCCTCATCCTTTTTCAGCTGTACTGGTGAGCCCCACTTCCTCTCGGGGCCATGTGTAGTTCGTGCCATCTCCTTTTGGAGTATATTATGTATTATAAGGTATAGTCGGGGCCTTGTTGTCGGCAAGTATTGTATAAACTCCTAGTACTCTTAGAGGCTCGGTAGACACTATGTGGGTGGTAAATATATTTTGGGTAGTTGTTGTACTTACTCGTAATCGTGGCCCTGTATCGGGAATGTTGTATTTAGTATGTATGTTTTGGAAAGATCTAATGTTAAAATGTTAAAAGAGGAAAAATGGACTTTATGTTTTGAATCCACATTTTTTTTATTTTCTCTTGATAATTAATATGAATAATGTATGCTATAAACACGGGGAAACGCGTTGGGTAGGAAAGGCAAATCAGGTTCGCTTGACCTGGTTCATTCGGTTAGGCGCCGGTCTCGTCCCTCAATTTTGGGGAGTGACAAACTTGGTATCAGAGCCTAAGGTTTTAAAGTGTCCTAGGATGTCTCGGAGCCGTGTCTAGTAGAGCCCTTCTTATCGGTGTGTTGTCGACCACATCTATAATTGGGGGGCTACATGGACATTTAGGAATTTCACCCTTCTTTGATACTCCAATCGTGCGATAGAGCTCAAGTTAGGGAGTTAGTTTTCTCTCCAAGACTTACTCTCAAAATGAGTATTGGAACGGGTTCATTTAGGGATAAGTACATAGAATTTGAAATGAACCAAATATAGATTGAGTTATGTTCATGTGTGATTGTAATTATTCAATAATTGTATGGAGATGAGCACGTACCTTGTCAGTCAGATGAACAAGCAGGGATGAACCAGCTTCATCGTGCTAAAGTCTTTAATTTGCCTCAATTTACAAAGATAGAAGAATATCATTAGCAACCGGGGAATCATATCAATACATGGCAAGAGAGTATGACAGTAAAGTCATTCTACTGAGCAATGATTAGTCAGGTTGATTATCTATGTTAGTGTTTCTAGCCAAAAAAAAAAAATTCATTTTTTTTTCTTTTTCAATTAGGTGATCTTAATCATTCCTATTCAAGCCGGTTTCTCTCAAAATGCTCCCTAATTAGTGCTTTAGTAAAGATATATGCAATTTGTTGGTCAGTGTAACAAAATTCGATTGAGATCATTCCTTTTCCATAGTTATCCCTTAGGAAATGATGTCTAACATCTATGTGCTTAGTTCTTTTATGATGAATCGGGTTCTTCGTCATACTAATTGCACTAGTGTTGTCACAGAAAATAGGAATGCATCCAACCTCTATACCAAAGTCCATGAGTTGTTGCTTGATCCATAGAAACTGAGCACAGCATGAGGCTGCAGCCACATATTCAGCCTCAACAGTAAACAAGGCTACTGAATTTTGTTTCTTGGTGGCCCAAGACACAAGGCAGGAGTCCAAAAAGTGAGCAATGCCTGAAGTACTTTTCCTGTCAACCATGAAACCTGCATAATCAGCATCAACATATCCTACAAGGTCGAAATTACTACTTTTAGGATACCAAAGGCACAAATCAGAGGTGCCTTTCAGATATCTCAAAATTCTCTTCTCTGCAGTTAGGTGGGACTCCTTTGGATTTTCCTGAAACCTTGCACACAGTCCTACACTGAATACAATATCAGGTCTGTTGGCAGTGAGATATAATAGAGGCACAATCATCCCTCTGTATAGCTTCTGATCAATGGATGAACCAGGTTCATCCACATTTAATTTTTTAGATGTGGCTATGGGGGTGTCTATTTCCTTTGGGTCGTCCATTTTAAATTTCTTGAGCAATTCTTTCACATGCTTTTGTTGATGGATCATTGTTCCATTTGAGTTTTGCTTGATTTGCAAGCCTAAGAAGAAGTTTAGCTCACTCATCATACTCATATCAAACTCACTCCCCATAAGTATAGAAAAGTCCTTACTCAATTTTTCAGAAGTCACCCCAAATATGATATCATCCACATATATTTGCACAACCAGGAGTTCTTTACCTTTTTCCTTTAAGAACAAGGTGCTGTCAATTTTACCTCGTTTGTATCCATGATGTAGCAGGAATTTTGATAGACGCTCATACCATGCTCTTGGTGCTTGTTTGAGACCATAAAGAGCCTTGTCAAGTTTGTATACATGGTCAGGTGACTCCTTGCTTTCAAAACCTGGAGGTTGTTTGACAAATACATCTTCCTTCAGATAGCCATTGAGGAAGGCACTCTTAAGATCCATCTGATGGAGAGTGAATTCCATGTGTGCAGCAAATGCTATAAGAAGTCTGATTGCCTCCAGTGTTGCCACAGGGGCAAAGGTTTCATCATAGTCAATTCCCTCTTCTTGACTGTATCCTTGAACAACCAGTCTAGCCTTGTTTCTTGTAACAGTTCCATCCTCATCGAGCTTGTTCCTGAAGACCCACTTTGTGCCAATCACTGATCTCTCTAGAGGTCTGGGTATCAAGTGCCACACTTTACTTCTTTCAAATTGATTCAGCTCTTCTTGCATGGCATTTACCCAGTCAGCATCCTGTAGGGCTTCACCAATGTTCTTTGGTTCAATCAAGGATAGAAAGGCATCAAACGCACACAGATTTTTCAAAGAGGATCTTGTTTTGATTCCAGATGTCAAATTTGTTATGATGTTCTCAAGAGGGTGAGAACTCTAATATCTGTGTGGTTTGAGAACCAACTGTTCACTTCTGGATAGTTCCATGGTGTCTTGTTGTTGTGGAATAGGATCAGGGCCAAGTTTCACATGTTGAGTTCCCCTGTCATGTTGCTTGGGGTAGTTGGACCTGGTCCATCACCTGTTCCATCTTCCATGTTTGCTTCAATGTTTTCACTACTTCTCACCAGTCCAAGCTCCTCATCTTCTGTTTTTGTCTCTCAGCAAGAGTGTTAGTTCCATCAAAGACAATATGTACACTTTCTTCTACACACATAGTTCTTTTATTATACACTTTATAAGCTTTGATATGTGATGAATATACCAAGAATACTCCCTCATCACTTCTGGAATCAAATTTTCCTAGGGAATCTTTGTCATTATTGTGCACAAAGCACTTGCATCCGAAAGCCCTAAGGTGGGATATATTGGGCTTTCTCCCTTTAAGTAATTCATAAGGAGTTTTCTCTACCAGAGGCCTGGTAATGCATCTATTTATTATGTAGCATGCAGTGTTTAGTGCTTCTGCCCAGAAGCTATGGAGTAGTTTTCTAGAAAGAAGCATGGTTCTTGCCATATCTTCAAGAGTTCTATTCTTTCTTTCAACAACCCCGTTTTGCTGTGGGGTTCTAGGGGCCGAAAAATTGTGATTGATACCATGTTCATCACAGAACTCAACAAACTTTGCATTCTCAAATTCAGTATCATGATCAGATCTTATTGATGCTAGTTGATTTCCTAACTGATTTTGAGTTCTCTTAACAACTGAGGTGAACATATCAAATGCTTCATCCTTAGATGTCAGAAATAAGGTCCAAGTGAACCTTGAATAGTCATCAACTAGCACCATTACATATTTCTTACCACCTCTACTCAGAGTTCTCATAGGACCACATAGGTCCATATGTACCAGTTCCAACGTCCTGGTGGTACTGACCATTTTCTTACTTTTGAAAAAAGATCTTACCCGCTTCCCCCTTGCACATGCCTCACAAACTTTGTCTTCCTTGAACTTAATTTTAGGAAGCCCTACCACTAAGTCTTTAGAGACTAGTTTGTTTAGTTGATTTAGACTTGTGTGACCTAGTCTTTTGTGCCACAGGAGGGGATCACTGTCCAACACACTTAGGCAAGTGAGTTCATTTTCAGACAGTTTGGACAAGTCTATGACATAGATGTTATTCATTCTTTTTCCCTGCAAAACAATTTTTTCAGTAAGCAGGTTAGTCACAAAAATTTTGTGGAAGTAAAGGCAACCAGGTAACCTCTGCCACACAGTTGTGACACACTGACCAGGTTATATTTCAAGTCATCTATCAAGTACACATGTTCAATGGAACGTGTGTCATCCTTACCTGCCTTACAACCCCAACAACTTCACTTTTTTTTTCCATTTCCAAAGGAGAGATTTCCTCCTTTGAGGCTTTCAAGTGAAAGGAACTGTTCATGTTCCCTGTCATATGCTTTGAGCAGCCACTATCCAAATACCAAATTTGGCTGTCTCCTCTCACTTGAACCTAAAAAGGGAAATCAGGGGTTAGTTTTAAGAACCCAAACTAGTTTGGATCCTTTTCTATGAGAGAATGGATGGATCAAGCTTTTTCTGGCCCAATTTGGTAGCCAGTTTTTCTTTTTAACAAAACTCTCATTTCTTCGACTGGCCTGCTCTTTTGCAGTACAATTAATTTTGTAGTGGCCAGTCTTACCACAGTGGGTGCAGATTTTATTCTCAGGGAGGGTGAAATACTTGCTTTTGGGATCCCACTTGGGAAATTGACTCCCAAAGACAATCCCTCTCCTGTTGCTACTATGATTCTCTTGAAGCCATGTCAAGGCATCAGAGGATTTATTCCATTTCCAAGTTTGATCTAATTCATGTTTGACTTTGCCAAGTTCTTCTTTGAGGTTTCTTATCTGTTCATCCTTGGCATACATCTTATCTTTTAGTTTTCCCACATTTTCTTCTAACATCATATGAGAATGATCAACAACCTTTTTACTAGATCCTAGCTTTAGCTTTAAGTTTTCAGATTTTAGAATCTCAGTTTCAAGTGGATCAACCTGGTTAACGAGACATTGTTTTTCTTTTCAGATTCACTTACTCTGATTTCCAGGTTCATGCATTTTTCTTTTATCATTTCACATTCTTTAGAGAGTTGTTCCTTCTCTTTGGTTGTTTCTTCGAAATCATCCATGAAATTAAGTAGCAACTCGGAGAGTTTTTCCTTAGATAGGAACTTTATTTTATTTTTAAGATGAGAGATACTTACCTCTGGTTCTTCATGTGATTCCTCATCGGATTCTACAATTTCCATGAGCGCCTGATCTTCATTTTCACCATCTTCTGATTCTTCATCTGAACTTTCCCCCCAAGCAGCAACCATAGATTTTTTTGTGGTTTTCTTGGATTGGACCAGTTTGTTCTTCCTATTCCTTCTTTCATATCTCTCCTTTTTCCATTCCACTTCCCACTGAGGATAGTTCTTGATAAGATGGTCAGTCTTTCCACACTTATAGCACCCCTCCTTGGTTGGCTTTTCTGGAGCTTTTGCTTTGTTGTAATTTCCTCCTCTAGAGATGCCTTTCTTCCTTATTAGAAAGTTTCTGAATTCTTTGGTAATCATGGCCATCTCATCTTCCTCAAGATCTGCTCCCTCAGTTATTCTCAGTGCTAGACTCATCTCCTTCTTTAGACCATCCATCTTCATTGTCTGCCTTCTAAGTTCATAGGCAGTAAGGTTTCCAATTAATTCATCCAATCTGAGGGTTGCCATATTATTGGATTCGTGGATAGCAGTGATTTTGCTTTCCCAGGAGATTGGTAAGACCCTTGTCAGGATCTTCTCTACCCTGTCCTCTTCAAGAATGACTCTACCAAGAGACTTAAGTTCATTTGTCAAAGTTGTGAACCTTGTGTACATCTCTTGGATTGTCTCTCCTTCTTTCATAGTGAAGTTTTCATACTATGAGTATAGGAGAGTAACTCTTGATCTTTTTACCTGAGGTGTTCCTTCATGGGCTACTTGAAAGGTATCCCAGAATTCTTTGGCAGTGGTGCAGCTTTGGATTCTGCTATACTCGTCTGGACCTAGTCCACACACTAGCCATTTCTTGGACTTTTCATTCTTCTCCCATTTCTTCAGATACTCAACATTGCAGTCAGCTCTAGTCTTTGGTACATCTACACCTTCAGCAGTCTTCTTCATGGTAGCTAGAGGACCATCAGTGACTATGTCACAGAGTTCATAGTCTTCTCCAATCAAGTGGTCTTTCATCCTGTTCTTCCACCAAGAGTAATATTGGCCATTTAAGAGTGGTGGCCTTGCAGTTGATTGATCCTCCCAGTTTCCAGGTGGTGCACTCATTTTGATCTTTTCTAAGGTGTTAGCCTTTTAAAGGATAACCTGCTCTGATACCAATTGATGTTTTATACGTCAATGCCACACAAGAGGTGGGGGTGATTTGTGTGGTGTCCAACTTTCGAGTGCTGTCTCAATAGAAGAACCTGGTTCTTCTTGGTGTTCCAACTTCTACTGGTGCAGAATAATAAATGTAGTAAAGTAAAAACACAGAGATTTTTACGTGGAAAACACCTGGCTCAAAGGGTGAAAAAATCACACGACCTACTCCTCAGTAAGATTTACCCAAACTCTTCACTACAACTCTGAGCCAAACATCATTTACAAAATAAACTCTTTTGTAAACCTAGGACTAACTCTAATCCCTTTGTAGCAAACTAGCCTCTAGTTAATCGTGACAAGCTTCAAATTAACTCTAACTTGAACAATGTATACCTATTAAAATTGCTTCTAATAAAGCTGAAAGATACAATATTAAATCATCTACTACAACCAACTAGACTCGAAAGACAAACAGATGGAACTGGTTCTTTTAGCTGGTCAGTAGCCTTTATGTCACACAGGATTCTGCTTGCAAAATTTCTCTGGTAATTTTGCCTTCAAATCTTGCTTCAATTATGTCTTTGTGCGAATGGTTCTTCAATAGGAATACTTCAACATTATATAGCGCCAAAAGTTGAGATGTTCTTGTTTAGTTATAATGCAACTCTTCCTTGGAAGATTTTGTGTTTATCTCAACTTCCTTCCTTTATTTCTGTCCTTGTTGAACTCAAACTCTAACCCCTTATCAATTTGCAACCTTTTCGCATTAGGAGACAACCTCTTAGTTCATGGATAATTCACAGATCACGTTTATCTCCTGTGCATGTACGGTTCTTGTGCCAATTGATTCGTCCGATATGTTTGCCCTGATGGACTTGGTTCAACTAGGTAGGCATTTGTCAATCTTCAAAACTATGCAATGACTTGGGCCAACATCCTGAACCTGAGGGTAACACCAAAACCGGTGTTAAAGTCAAGGCTGTCTTGAGCTTCTGGAAGCTCACCTCACACTCATCTACCATTTAAATGGGGCACCCTTCTGAGTGAATCTCGTCATCAGGGCTGCTATAGACGAGAACCCCTCCACAAAACGGCGGGGGTATCCCGCCAAACCTATGAAGCTCTTGATTTTCGTTGCTGAAGTGGGTCTAGGCCAGTTCTTGACTGCCTCTATCTTCTTAGAATCTACCCGAATACCCTCTGCTGATATGACGTGACCCAAGAAAGCTACTAAATCTAACTAGAAATCACACTTTGAAAATTTTTCATACAACTGATTATCTTTCAAAGTCTGGAGTGCCACAAGGAGGTGCTGCTCATGCTCCTCCCGACTGCGGGAGTATATAAGAATATCATCAATGAACACAATTATGAAGGAATGTAGATAAGTCTTGAAAACTCGATTCATCAAATCCATAAATGCTGCTAGGGCATTAGTCAAGCCAAAAGACATCACCAAAAATTCATAGTGCCCATACCTTGTCCGAAAGGTTGTTTTAGGAACATCGGACGCCCTAATCTTCAATTGATGGTAGCCCGATCTCAGATCAATTTTCTAAAACACACTGGCACCCTGAAGTTGATCAAATAAATCATTAATTCTCGGCAATGGATACTTATTTTTGATAGTAACTTTATTCAACTGTCGGTAATCTATACACATTCTCATCGATCAATTGTGACATTTCCATCTTTATTCAGTGTGGGTATGATGTTAGATAACCAAGTCAGATAATCAATGTCATGACCCAAACGACCAACTGGTTTTGATGGCTTCAAACGCACTTTCTAGGCAAGCTGAACATAACACTAACGAATCATAATAACACAAATGCCGAATATGATACAAGTCTGAAGCCATCAACATAACATAGTAATGTCGATACATAATGAATCCCCCAGAACTTGTAATACAGAGTCATGAGGTCTATAATAAGAATACAAGTCTGAAATACTGAAGGGCAATACTTTTTTAATGAAAGACAATAGTACAAATGAAAAGAGATGCCAATACTACGATCGAGATGGAACTCTCCCTCGACTCTAAGATGACAAACTCAACAATAAGTCTCAGCTACGAGTAGCTCGGACCAACACCTGGATCTGCACTATTATGCGTAGTGTAGTACGAGTAAAAGTGACAACATGTACTTAGAATGTATCATAACTAACCTACGTGAGGTAATACAAGCAAGAATTATAAATGATACTCGCTAATCACCTGTACAATTAATAATTCCAGCAAGTACAAAACAATAATTTGATCAAGCAATGAATCACATACAGAAACCACCTCGGTGCACACAATAACTTAACATACTTTGCTCAGGGAAAATTCATCATATAAAAATGATACGCAAGCAAATCAGGTAAACAACCAAGGTATTTGCAAGTAAAGCTAAAATGTAATAACCAAATCAAACACTGGCCAAATTTTCCTCAGAATTTCCATAACCTTACCAAATCACTAATCATTTTTTATCAAATCGAGTGTACACCATCAAGAAGGCACGTGAGAGGGTGACCTTAGGGGGATGGATCCATATCTGTATGTTTCATGATGTAGTCACGTGCAAATAATCATAGGCATTGTAACATGCTCAATATCAATATCTCAGATCCGCACGGTGTGGTCACATGCTAATAGTCACAATCCACCCGGTGTGGTCACAAGCTCAACAGCCCAGCATGGTCAGATGCTCAATATTACAATCTGCCCGGCGTGGTCACAGGCTACCAGTCTAAACCATATCACACAGAAAGTAGGTATACAAGAATAGATGTACATGATCAATGAACAACAAACTTCATATTTCTGGACTGGTATAAGAGACATGTTAAGGTGTATGCATGTGCAAAGTGTGTTGTGATAGCTCAAATAAGGAAATTACATCACGAAAGTAGCAATCATTAGGTTCAATCAGGAGGTTAACCTCGATATAACCTCAAACATGGTTCAAATAGCTCACAACAAGGTAAAGTATAAAAACATCACCATACGAAGCTATTGGAACCATCAAAAACCATTATGGAGTTGGCAACATAAAAAACAAACTCTAGTCAACTCTTAACGCTTAAACCTTCCTCAAAAGGACTAAGATGTAAGATGTCTGAATCTGAAAACATATCTGAATATTAAGATGTTATCTCTAGATCTGACCACCGAATCATGAAGACTGTTTGTTCTTTTAAGATCTGAATGTTAATAATTCATATATATTAATTTCTGAATAATATATACAATTGAAATATAATACATATATACATATATACCAACAAAATATTAGAAAACCTCTTAATAGAAAAAAATAAAAATAAAAATTTCTCCTCAAAGCTGCTTCATCGTTTTCATCTCGTTTCAAGTTCTTCTCAAGCTTTCAATGTCGAATTCCAAAAAATCTCCTATCTCGCATATCATGGTTTGCTCATTTTATTAAAAAATAATATGAATCTTTTGCTCCAGTCAAAAAGGTATTTTGCTATGTAAAATAAAGTCACAGGAACTCGATAAGAAACCAACAATTCTTTTAATGGAGACTCTATAATCCTTGGTTGTTGGTTATCTTCAATCATAATTAATACATCAATTCCACTGGTATCCACGTTTTAGGGTGGATAGGATCACATATTTTAATGGATGAATTGGAAAGTGTTCAAGCTCTTAAAGAAAATAATTACTGGGGAGGGATAGTAAAATTGCACTGTTGTTTACATTACAATCAAGAGCATTTGGGATAAAAGTTGAACAAAGCGTTGCAGAAGAAGAAAGGGATTGATTATCTTGCAGAAAGATAAATGATAAGCGAAGTTCAACGTTTCCGGGATTAAAAAACGGACGCATTTTTTGGGTCTGAATAGTATTAAAACTGGGTCACATGTCTGTCCGATTAAGACCCATTAAGACATTTTAAAACTAAAAAAATAAATGCACTTAATAGGTTGAGATCTATACCATGCAGATTCAGATCTCCATTAAATGTAAACAAATAAGGCGTAAGTGTCCAATTTGATTGAATACTTCTCCGAAACAAAACCAACCATCCCAACAAGTCACGTAACCACAATTACAAATAGGTAAAAGCATCAAATATGAGAAACAGGACTAAATTACTCAAAATGATCGGTCGGGTTGTTACATCCTCCCCATTTTAAACAATTGTTCATCCTCGAACGAGTCTAGAATCATACTTGGAGTCTCAAAAAGGTGAAGATATATGCTCCGCATCTCTTGCTCGGTCTCCTAAGTAGCCTCTTCAACCGACTGAACTCTCTAATGAACCCGTTATCGATGCTATATTCTTTGATATCAACTTTTAAACCTGCCGGCCCAAAATGGCTACCGACTCCACATTATAAGTCAAATCTTCGTCCAACTTTACTGTGTTGAAGTTTAAAACATGTGACGTATCACCATAATACTTCTAGAGCATGGAAACATGAAACACTAGGTGAACTCCCGATAGATTAGGTGGCAAGGCAAGTTTGTAGGCCACCTCTTCAACTCTCTCAAGCACCTCAATAGGACCAATATACCTAGATATCAATTTACTCTTCCTCCCGAACCTCATCACACCTTTCATGAGAGAAACTCTAACTAGAACCTTCTCACTCACCATATATGCAACTTTTCTAGCCTTCCTGTTAGCATAACTCTTCTGCCTCGACTGTTGTTGATAGCCAATTTTGCCCTCATATTTTTTTAAAATAAGTATAAATACTTTTAAAACATCATTTTTGCATCATTATCTTATTTACAAGATTTAGCAAGCATTTTCCAGAATTTTTCTTAATTTTAAAACTTCAAAATCAATTTTTCTTGCATTTAAATTGTTCAAATATTAATTAATTATACTTTCAATTATTTTGTGATGACTCAATCATCCACATTATTATTTTGCACCCATATATATGTTTCATAATATTTTTACTTCATTGCATATAATTATGTTTGTATTTTTAAGCTACTTACATAATTTTACAATAATAGCCTATATTCTATGCATAATTACATTTTTTGTATTATTTGTGCTACATAGCATTTTTTTATTATTTTATAATGTCAAGCTAGCACTCTAAATCATTTTTACTGCATAAGTGATGTTTTTATTATTTATTAAACTCATTTATGAATTATTTTTAAAATAATTTTGAATATTTAAGTTATAGCCCAATATAAGGTTATTTCCGGACCAAAATTAGGCCTAAACCTTTGTCCCACTCTACTTCACTCTTCAGGATCCCAACCAAACGACCCCTTTAAAAATTCGGTCGCGACCCGTTGCATTTAACCCGCCCCATTTCTTATTCAATCATAGTCGTTGATCTTCAATGATCTACGACCCATAATAAATCCCCATATCTCCTTATATCCCCAAGCCCAAACCCTAAAGACCCATTCCCAATTCCGTCGCCCCTAAATTCTCTTTACTCTCTCTGTTTCACTGAGAAACCCTAGCCCCCCCCCCCACCCTAATCCTTCTCCTAATCGCACCGATAATGGGATTCGACCATTAATTTCTTAATATGTTTGGAACCTTTTGTTACTTATTATCCGTTTGTGGTGTTACTTAGGTGCTTGCCTAAGTTTGGAAAGTAAGATCTCTCGAGATTGAAAAAGTGGTTCGAATCTTTGATTTTGAGCATTATTCTGTCTATATACACTCAATACCATGCCATGTGAGTCCGATTTCAGTGAGATCTCTGTTGATTTACACTTTCTCTTTCAAACTAGGGTTAACCCGTTCGTTTTTCTCCTAAATTGATTTTTGAACTGATTTTGCATGCCTTATATCCTTATTCTATGTTTGATGTATTTTGTTTCCTTGTTTGTTCAATCAATTTTTACTGCTATAAAAACCCCTTTCTATTACCCTTTTTAGGGCAGACTATTGACATATTTTCACTAAAACTTTGAGGCTTTGTTCTGTTATTCTCTTGTTCTATATTATGTTTTTAGCCGTCTGAAAGACAAGGCCACTAAGACTCTATTATTTAACCTTCTCTTGGTGCGAGCATTTCCCGGAGTTCTTTCGAAGCTCCTGGGAACTTTGACGCATTGAGATTCTGGATTCTTGTGGAATTTTTGCTCTTTACTGTTATTCGTTTAACTGGTAAGTTACTGGACTTCTGCAATTTCATTCTTATGTGTCCGTGATTCGCATATGTTCTCACTTCTGAAATTCATAGCTTAATATGTTTCCGGAATGCCCTTGTGTGCAACTCTGCTAGCTTTACCTCAGATTTAGGTCTCTTAGCATTTAATTTCACATAATGTGGCTAATCTGAAACATGCTTATGCCTAATTTGAGCAATTAAGATTCTGTTAATTCCATTTGGCCAATGTGTTCTAAACTACTGATGTGTGTGACCTTTGCACTTGTTAGCATCTCTTTAGTGTTTAGTTCTGTTCAAAATGTCAATTCTATTTTTTGAATATGCTTCATCTGAAAAATTTGTACTTTCTTTAGTTAATTAGTCTATTGTGACCAAAACCTGAATGTTTACATTTACTAGCTGACATGAGCTTATTTTCCCATTCTGTTCAGAATCTCTGTAATGGTAATCTTGCTTATGTAGTATGTTTTAAGCCTGTGTTAAGATCATTCTCTACCAACCATGACTAGTTCTCTAATAATATGTCCCTCAGCATGTTTTTGGCTCGCTTGATTCACCAGTAATTGTCATAATATGTGTTGCCTCATCATGTCTAATGCAGTTCTGCTCTCTGATGTGAAATTAACATGGCTATTTTATGACACTAGGATATATACTTAGCATAATTTGAACCTTCAGATTTTCACTTGTTTGGTATTGGGCATCTGTGCATGATAATCTTTGTCAATCCTGCAAACTTGTTCTTTCCTTAACTCTGCCAATATGTGACTGCCTATGTGCTAAGTGTTGAACCTACTTCTAAATCTTTACTAAACTTGCTTCTAAATCATGTGACCTCTTCGATTATCATCTCTATATTCTCAACTTGGCCATTTCTATTCAAGTTATAAGTGTATCCCTTAATTACGGTCTCTCAACCTTGGTCCAATCACCTTCCCTTGTTACCTATGCTCTCATGAATATCCCATTCTTATCCGGCTGAAAGCCAAGTGTACCTAGACTTTACTACTGACCTCCCTAGTGTGAGCATTGCTCGGGGTCCATCTGAGGCCCTTGTGAACTCTGACAGACTAGGATTTGGGTCCTTAGTCATTCCCTGAAACTTAAACTACCCCCATTTTACCCTTTTTCTTACTATTATCTAATGTATATCTAAGTTTGTTGCTGTAAATGATCCAATGCTTGGCAATATGGTTATATGAATTGGCTTTGGACTCCTCTATGGATTCTGGGGTTGTGTGATGAATATGGCTCCTTATTAGAAGTCTGGATATGTTGTGTGAGAACTCCTGAAGGCACATACAGTGTTGGGTATTTCATTTGGGTCTGTTGTGGCCCTATTGTCATTATTTGTATAACATTTTGTAATCTCATTCATTACTACGCCAGTAATAACTTTGTATAAAAGATTGGGGAGTTCGTAAAATGGTAAGTGGGTAGATTCTTAATATTTGCATGCAAAATGGGTAGATAATAGCCTATAGAACATAGTGATTTACTTGTTATATATATTATTCAATCACTATGTGCCCTATAGAAATCATGGCATTAGGGGAAGCACACACACACACATACTGTCTACTAGCAAACATGAATTCAAAAACTGTTGCAATTATGTTTACTGCTACGTGTTACTAGAAAATCTTCCTATAGGAACCAACGTCACTGATTTTTCTTTCAATTGGCATTATTCACTAATATGTGTTTTGTATGTCGCCTAGTTTGTGATGTTACTTAGGTGCTTTCCTAAGTTTGGCAAGCAAGATCTCTCGAGATTGAACCAAAGTGGTTCAAATCTTTGATTTTGAGCATTATTCCGTCTATATACACTCAATACCATGCCATGTGAGTCCGATTTCAATGAGATCTCTGTTGATTTACACTTTCCCTTTTAAACTAGGGTTTACCCGTTTGTTTTTCTCCTAAATTGATTTTTGAACTGATTGTGCATGCCTTATTTCCTTATTCTATGTTCAATGTATTATATTTCTATCATGACCCAAACTGACGGGCCACGACCACCCGGTACCTTACTCAACCAGGTACCGACATAACGTATCTTTTTGTATCATGCTATCATAGGTAAATGAGACAGAAAGGATGTCGTAAGAAAACTAGAATAAAACATGTAAATATCAACTTATACATAACATATATGGGCCTATAAGACCAAAATGATCACTCGTATACTAAACACAAGCCGACAAGCATAAAAATCATAAAGGTCGAGATAGGGTCCAGCTGTTCCAATCAATACATGTACTAATCATACTGATCCAAGAAGAAAATTCGGAGCAAATGGAGCGCACCAACATGATCCCCTGATCTGATGGCCTACTTGGAGGTCTGTGACCTGTCTATCGGAACATGCGGGCATGAAATGCAACATCCCCGGGCAAAAGGGATGTCAGTGCGAATAATGTACCGAGCATGTAAGACACATAAATAAGTACATAACAGACATGGAAGAAATGTAGAGTAAATGACTCAACCTGTAAGCTTGGATAACTTTGTAAATAATGAAATAATTATAGTGTCATGCATATGCATATGAATTTCGTGTCGTGCATAGGTACATGTTTCATAACATCATCAGGCCTCTGAGGGAATCCCATCATACCATCTCGGCCATTATGGGCATAACCATCAACGTATACCAGCTGATCAGGTGGTGGTGCGTATATAACGCGGTAACCTTCTCCTATATCCCATGCGTATATAACGCGGTAACCTTCTCCTATATCCCATATAAATATAATATACATATATACGTTGTAACGACCCGGACGGTCGTTCTGTGAGATTAGCCATGTTTCTGCTTTATCATATATTGCTTAGCCTATTTATGTTGTGTTCGGGTTCAAAGTGGTCGTGGTGAGAACTGAGACATTTAGTCTCTTAAATTGGCTTAATAATTGGAAAAGTCAACTGGGAGTTGACTTATTGGTAAACGACCTAGGAATGTGGATTTTATGGCTCAGATAGCTTCTTAGGTGATTTGGGACTTAGGAGTGTGTTCAGAATGTGGTTTTGAGGTCCGGTGTAGAATTAGGCTTGAATTGGCGAAAGTTAGTTTTTGGCGATTTCAGGTCGGCAGTGGAAAATAGGTTATCGAGGTTGGAATGGAATTCCGGAAGTTGGATCAGGTTCGTTGTGTCATTTTGGACTTGTTTGCAAATTTTCAGTTCATTCAGACGTGTTTTGGTTGGTTTCGGCATCATTGGCAAATTTTAAAATCTCAAAGTTCATAAGCTAGAATCGGATGTGATTTTGGTGTTTTGGCGTTGTTTTGGGCATTTTGAAGGCTCGACTAAGTTTGAATAAGGTTATGGGACTTATTTGTGTTTTTGGTTGGGATCCCGAGGGGCTCGGGATGATTTCGAATAGTCGTCGGAGGGATTGAAGTTGGAAAATGCAGCTGAAGAAGCTGCTAGTGCCTGGCATCTGGTGTGGCCGCACCTGCGGAAGGGTAGCCACATGTGCGACTCCGCAGGTGCGGGGTGGCTTGTGTAGGTGCGAAAAGGGGTCAGGCCGGAGGAAGTCGCAGGTGCGAGGCATGGGCTGCACTTGAGGAGCCGCAGGTGCGGGTGACTCACCGCAGGTGCGAGATTTGGGATTTTAGTGGAATTCCACATGTGCGCACCTGGGACCGCATGTGCGGGTCCACATGTGCGAAGGAAGGGCCGCAAGTGCGGTTTCACTAGGCAGGATTTTGAGGGTCTTTGGTGGAGGTAAGTTTCTCGGACTAAAAAATCAATTCTATGTTATTATGTGACGGATTAGGCTTAGAATTAGTGGATATAATGCCATAAATTGGGGGTTTAGGGCTTGGGAAATTGAGTCTTATAATTAATGAATTTAGGGGTCAATTGTGGTCGGATTTTGATGCATTTTATATGAATACACTCGGGAAGGGATAAGGATTCTCATGATGCGATTTTTATCTAATTCCGAGACGTGGGCCTGGGGCTCACGTTTTGCCAATTTCGGGAATTTTGGTTAAAATTGATAGTATTCGATTGGGCCTTGTTCCTTTAGCGTATATTGATGATGTTAATCTGGTTTTGGTTAGATTAGGAGCAATCGGGAGCCGATTCAAGAGGCAAGCGCATCGCGGATTAGTATTTGGGCCGGGTTGAGGTATGTAACAACTATAAATCTTGTCTAGAGGGTATGAAACCCCGGACATCGTATTTTCTCACTAGTTTTGGAGTGGCGCACATGCCGGATGGAGAGTGTGTAGCGTGCACTGATTTGGATTTGGACTTGGTCCTTTCCGCGACAATTATTGAGTTGCATATTTTACTCTAAATCATATGTTAAAATTGTGTTCTAAAACTATTGTTATAGTTGGGATGTAAGTCATGTTTTGGGCCTTGCGCCGACTTGTTTTGACCCCTTGGGGGCTTTTTTCTGCTATTTCCTCACTATGTTAACTTATGATTTGCACTCAGTCATATTATGCTTAACTATTTTCGAAACTCAGCCTTATTTACACTATTTGAGTTATAAAATGATGTTTTAGGTCGAGTACCCTGTTTTACTGATAGCCCGAGGGTCTTACTGAGAGTTTTTGACTGAGTGAGGCTGGGGGCCTGATTGTGAGGATATGAGATGCCACGAGGTGGCTTAATTTTTAGCGCTTGGGCTGAAGGAGCCCCTCCGGAGTCTATACACCCCCAGTGAGCGCATGTACCTACTGAGTGCAAGTGCCGAGTGACGAGCGATTGGGAGGCATGAGTGACAGTGAGGTTGCCCAAGGGGCTGATACTGAGTGATTGTGAGGTATGCTGAGCGACTGATTCTGAGTGATGATTTGCGCGAGGGGCAGTTTATGACACTTGTTTTGCTTGAGTAACTATTTATGATTCACTTCATCTTTTTTACTGAATCTTCTTGGGCATTTTTCTGAAATCATTGGAAATCATACTTTTCAAAGGATTTTTACTGAAATTGGCTCTTAAAGCGTATTGACTAAATGTATACACTGTCGAGAATAAAGATTTTACTTATGTTGTTTCGATGATTTTCTCCTATGTGTTTCTTACTATTCAGACTTGATTTATTTTCATTAGTACTGAGTTGGCGTACTCATCATTACTCCCTACACCTCTGTGTGCATATTCAGGTGCTGGTACCGAGCATTAGTCATCTATTTCCGTGCAGAGCCGGAGTCGGGAGATAGAGGTAGTTGTTCAGCGTCCACAACATCTCTGTTTTCCTTTCTTATTTTGTACTTAGTTTTTCGTTCCGAGATTTTTTATTATGATAGTAGAATTTTTTGTATTATTTTTAGATGCTCACGACATGTTGGCTCCGGGTCTTAGGGATAGTTGTTGACTGTTTAGCTGTTTTGTTTTGCTTAAAAGATTCAGAAATTTATATACATTTATGAAATGTCGAAAATGAGCTGGAAATTTTGAAAAGAAACTGTAAATATGTGATTGTTGGCTAGCCTAGTTCAACGATAGGCACCATCACTAGGATATGGGGTCATGCCAAGTTGGTATCAGAGCCCTAGGTTACATAGGACTCAACAGCCATGAGCAGGTTTAGTAGAGTCTTGCAGATCGGTACGGAGACGTCTATACTTATCTTCGAGAGGCTATAGAACCCTTAGGAACAATCTCATTTTTCTTGAATTTTGTCATGCCATTTTGTTGATTCTGTAAATCTAAAATTTTGTTGTTTCCTTCTCTCACATATGGTGAGGACTCGCGCTACCGATTAGGGTGACCATCCACCAGCTAGACAAGCGAGAAGTCGAGGATGTGGTAGAGGTAGGGGACCAGCCCATGCAATAGCCAGGGCAGTACAGGAGGGTCCACCTACCATTCAGGATCAGGTTCCCGCCGCAGATACTCTAGCAGGACAGGCTCAGGCACCGACAATGCCTATTGTTATTCCGGGTCTTCATGAGACCTTGGCTCAGATCTTGACCGTATGTACTAGCCTTGCTCAAGCGATTTCTGTATCTTCTACTGCCACTACATCTCAGGCTCGGGGAGGCACTCAGACTCCAGCTTCCCGGACACCTGAGCAGGTTGTGCAGGGCCTGCAGACACAGGGGGCCGTTCCAGCCCAACTGGCTGTTCTAGTTTAGGACTTCGTGGTTCTAGCTATGCCAGATGATGAGCAACGTAGGCTAGAGAGATTCAGTAGGCTTCAACCTCCTACATTCATTGGTGCTGAGGGCGAGGATGCATAGGGTTTTCTAGATAAGTGTAAGAGGATGCTTCGTACTGGTGGGATTCTGGAGATCACTGGGGTCTCGTTTTCTACTTATCAGTTTTCTGGGGCTACTTTTACTTGGTGGGAGTCCTTTGAGAGGCGTAGGCTTGTTGGTTCAGCACCCCTCACCTGGAAGCAGTTCTCCACTATCTTCTTGGAGAAGTATGTTCCCCAGTCTCACAGGGAGGAGTCGCAGGCAGTTTGAGCAGTTGCGTCAAGGGGAGCTATCAGTGACGCACTATGAGATGCGATTTTCAGAGTTGTCTCCCCATGACACCGAGTTTTTTCCTACTGATAGGGATAGGATTAGAAGGTTCGTGGATGGCCTCACTTATAAGCTCCACCTTTTTATGACTCAGAAGAGGGTATCGGGTGCTACCTTAGAGCAGGTTGTTGATATTGCTCGAGATATTGAGTCGGTTCGCTGCCAGGAGTGGGAGGAGAGGGAGGCCAAGAGGCCTCGCGGATCGGGTGGTTCTAGTGGTGCTCCTTCCAGGGGGCAGTTTCAGCATGGTAGGGGTCGTTAATTCAGGCCTCCTCAGTCAGTCCGCCCAGCCTATAGTGGTGCATCTTCGGGCATGGTCCCCACAGTTATCAGTCGGGCCATTCTTCATTCGGTGCCCTTCCAGCCCAGAGCGCAGCTCGAGCACCACCTGTTCAGAGTTCCTCTATGCATGATTCTTATAGTGGCCATTCTGGTGCCAGGGTTTTCTATCAGTCCCCGCCTCCAGCTCCAGCGAGTTGTTTTGAGTGCGGAGAGTTTGGGCACATGTGGAGGTAGTGTCTCCGTCGTTCTGGTGGTTCTTCTCAACAGAGGGGCCAACCCTCGACTTCGGCTCCAGTTACTTCACCACCCGCCCAGACAGCTAGGGGATGGGGGCCAAACCGCCAGGGGCTGCCCGAGAGGGGGAGGTCATGCAGGTGGGGGCCAAGCTCGTATCTATGCACTTCCAGCCAGTCCAGATGCTATAGCCTCTGATGCAGTGATCACATGTATTGTCTCAGTCTGTGTAGAGATGCTTTGGCTTTATTTGACCCTGGTTCTACATATTCGTATGTTTCATCATATTTTGCCCCTTATCTGGATATGCCCCATGAGTCTCTAGTTACATCGGTTCATGTGTCGACTCCGGTGGGCGATACTATTGTTGTGGATCGTGTGCATCGGTCATGTGTGATTTCTATTGGGGGTCTGGAGACCCGAGTGGACCTATTGTTACTTAGCATGGTTGATTTTGACATGATATTGGGCATGTATTGGCTATCTCCGTGTCATGTTTTTCTTGATTGTCACGCTAAGACCGTGACCTTAGCTATTCCATGATTTTTGAGGGTTGAGTGGAGAGGTTCTTCTAAGTATGTGCCTAGCAGGGTGATTTCTTACCTAAAGGCTTAGCGTATGGTTAAAAAGGGATGTTTATCGTATTTGGATTTTGTGAGGGATGTTATTGGTGAGACCCCTGTTATTGATTCTGTTCCTGTGGTCTGTGAGTTTCAGGACGTGTTCCCTGCAGACCTGCCAGGCATGCCACCTGACAGGGATATTGATTTTGGCATTGATATGGTGCCACACACCCAGCCTATCTCAATTCCCCCATATTGTATGGCGCCAGTGGAGCTGAAGGAATTGAAGGAGAAGCTTCAGGAACTCCTAGATAAGGGGTTCATTCGGCCTAGTGTGTTACCTTGGGGTGCACTGGTGTTGTTTGTGAAGAAGAAGGATGGTTCTATGCGCATGTGTATTGATTATCAGCAGTTGAACAAGGTTACACTGAAGAACCGGTATCCTTTTCCTCGTATGGATGATCTGTTTGACCAGCTTAAGAGAGACAGAGTGT
Organism: Nicotiana paniculata; assembly: GCA_005239505.1. NCBI lineage: Eukaryota > Viridiplantae > Streptophyta > Magnoliopsida > Solanales > Solanaceae > Nicotiana > Nicotiana paniculata. The sequence continues at coordinate 112,204 of ML357388.1, read as the reverse complement.
TCTCTAAGATTGACATGAGATCCGGGTACCATCAGTTGAAGATTCAGGACTCGGACATCCCGAAGACTGCTTTCAGGACCAGATATGGTCATTATGAGTTTCTTGTCATGTCATTTCAGCTGACCAATGCCCCAGCATCCTTTATGCACTTGATGCACAGTGTGTTCTGACCTTATCTTGATTCCTTCGTCATTGTGTTTATTGACGACATCTTGGTATATTCCCGGTCTCGGGAGGATCATGAACAACATTTGAGTATTGTGCTTCAGACCCTGAGAGAGAGTAAGTTGTATGCAAAGTTTTCGAAATGTGAATTCTGGCTTGATTCAGTTGCATTTTTGGGCCATGTGGTGTCTTGTGATAGGATCAAGGTGGATCCGAAGAAGGTGGAGGTGGTGCAGAGTTTGCCTAGACCGTCGTCAGCTACCGAGATTCGCAGCTTCCTTGGTTTGACATGGTACTATCGCCGTTTCGTAGAGGGATTTTCATCTACTGCAGCACCTATGACCAGACTGACCCAGAAGGGTGCTCAGTTCAGGTGGACTGAGGAGTGTGACAAGAGCTTTCAAAAGCTCAAGTCAGCTTTGACTACAACTCCGGTATTGGTTTTGACTACAGGTTCAGGTTCTTATACAGTTTACTGTGACGCCTCGAGAGTTGGACTTGGAGTTGTTTTGATGCAGGACGGTACAGTGATTTCCTACGCGTCCAGAAAGTTGAAGGTGCACGAGAATAATTATCCAGTGCACGATCTTGAGCTAGCAGCTATTGTCCATAACTTGAAGATTTTGCGCCATTATTTGTATGGAGTGCATTGTGAGATTTTCATTGATCACCGTAGTTTGCAGCATCTGCTTAAGCAGAAGGATCTGAATTTTCGTTAGAGGAGGTGGTTGGAGCTTCTCAAGGATTATGACCCCACTATTCTATATCATCCGTGGAAGGCTAATATAGTGGCCGATGCCCTAAGTCGCAGAGTAGAGAGTTTGGGGAGTCTAGCTACCTTCCAGCAGCAGAGCGACCTTTAGCACTTGATGTCCAGGCTTTAGCGGGTCAGTTGGTGAGATTTGATCTATCAGAACCCCCGCGGGTATTGGCTTATGTAGCCTCCAGGTCTTCTCTTTATGATCAAATTAGAGCACTCCAGTATGATGATCCACACTTGCTCGTTCTTAAGGATAGGGTCCGTCGCGGTGATGCTAGGGATGTGGTTATTGGTGATGATGGGGTCATGAGGATGCGGGGCCAGATTTACGTGCCCAATGTGGATGGGCTTCGAGATTTGATTCTAGCTGAGGCCCATAGTTCGCGGTATTCCATCCATCCTGGTGCCAAAAAGATGTATCACGATCTGAGACAACATTATTGGTGGAGGCGGATGAAGAGGGATATTGTTGAGTTCGTGGCTCGGTGTGTCAACTGTCAGCAGGTCAAGTATGAGAACCAGAGACCGGGTGGATTACTTCAGAGGTTAGATATTCCAGGGTGGAAGTGGGAGCGGATCACCATGGAATTTGTAGTTGGGCTCCCACGAACTTCGAGGAGATTTGATGGTATATGGGTCATTGTGGATCGGCTGACCAAGTCCGCGCACTTCATTCCTGTTGGTACTACTTATACTCGTCCTCTCTGAAAATGATCCACAGCCAAAATTATCAACAAACACTACACAAGCCAGATCCTTTCAGTTAATTAGACAGCTTAAGGTGATAAGACAAGTACGGTTCTGAACAGTTTAACATATATAACTCAATGTATTTTACATGCCAATGCATCAGCAGTATGAAATGCACAATGCTCTCCCACGCTCATATACTCGTCCGCTCAGTACTGTATGTGGCTCGCAAGACCTAGGGAAGATCCATCCCATATTATATACACATCAGACAGAAGTCACTCAGTACTGAGGAAGGCCGATCTAGCCCTATGGAGAAGATCCATCTCCATATAATGATACATCTCACAACCACTTGGTATTGTATATGGCTCGACAGCCCAAGGAAGATCCATCCCAGAATACGTATACACATCACTGACATCAATCGCTCAGTACTGGGGAAAAACAGGTCAATCCATCCTCGTGGAGAAAATCTATCTCCGAACATAAACACTTCGGACAAGATCCATGTCCAGGGAGATCCATCCCTCAATATCACTTCGGACAAGATCCATGACCAGGGAATATTCATCCCTAAAATATCACTGTGCTCACTAGGGGTATGTTACAGACTCCGGAGGGGCTCCTACATCCCAAGAGCTATCATAAGCCGGATCTAGACACAATCAATATAACATGCTGCGGCGTGCAGCCCGATCCCATATATGTCACTCAATATCAGGCTCTCACCCTCACTCTGTGATCACTCTCCAATCTTGATCACATGGGCTCACAACGCATGAACTAGCCCGAATCAATGATATAATGTGAAAAATCAACAATTACCGAGACTGAGACATGATATGATATGCAATGACAGGACTGAGTATATAATATCAATGAAATACATAAGATGACAAAAATAAATGACCACTCGGGTCTCATTAGTGTCAGTGTAAATCCTTAACATAATATCTAGCATGTTTGCATAAAGACGACCGCTCGGGTCTCAACAGTATCGGCGTGAAGCCTTAACATAACATTTAGCATGATTTCTAGCATGTTTACATTTATCACATTGATAGAAGCACAATTATCATCAAGGGAGAACCACTAAACGGTGCCATGGAATGAACCAGGTCATAAGTCTCACGGTGCACGCTTGCACGCCCGTCACTTGGCATGTGTGTCACCCAATTCTAATCACGTAACACGTAATTCGGGGTTTCGAACCCTCAGAACCAAGTTTGGAAGCGTTACTTACCTCAAATCTCTCAAAAATCTAATTTGTGATGCCCTTGCCGCTTGACTCGGCCACAAATCGCCCAGAATTTAACCAAAATCAGTATTATATCATTAATATATGCCAAAGGAATGAAATCCACAACAAAATTATCAAATTAAATCACAGATCCCGAAATTGGCCAAATCCGACCCTCCATAATCCGATAATAATCGCAAAACTAGAATCTTTATACTCTCATGAGTCCATACATACCAAATACTTCAAAATTCGACGACAAATAACCCCTCAAATCCTCACATTATGCTCTCCAATTTCAAGCTCTAATCCCCCAAATTTCTTCCTTAATTCCCACCAATTTCATGATTAAACAGTAGAAAAATCATCACAAACACAAGAAATGAAGCCCAAGTAACTTACCCAATTGATAACCTTCGATTTCCTCTTAAAATCACTAATGAAAGCTCCAAACCCGTCCAAAAAGGGTGAACAATGAGTGAAAATTTGCGAAGGCAACCTTTTATAGGTTCTGCCCAGAAATCACGCACATGCGACCCAAACGTCGCACCTGCGGAAAATCCATCGCAAGTGCGGTTTTCACTTAAACCTTGAAAATCGCTTCTGCGGTCAAAATCCTGCATCTGCAATCTCGCAGGTGCGGTCCCATGCACGCACCTGCGGCTCCTTCCCTTCTCACCAATGGTTGTATCTGCGGCTGCTTATGCACTTCTGCAGACCTCGCACCGACGGTCCCTACTCCGCAAGTGCAATCATGACAGTACCAACATCTCCAGCTGCTCTTCCAAGTTCCAAAGTCTCCGTCAACCATTCGAAATCATCTCGAGACCCTCGGAAACTCAACTAAACCCGCCAAAAAGTCACCTATCAATATTCAAACTTAGTCGAACCCTCGTAACACTAAAAATAACATCAAGACACCAATTAACCCAGAATTCAAGCCTAAGGATTTCTAAACTTCCCAATTTCACCAATGATGCCGAAACCAACCAAACCACGCCTGAATTACCTGAAATTTTTCACACACATCAAAAATGACACTACGAACCTATTCCAACTTCCGGAATTACATTTCGACCCCGATAGCTAATTTTCCACTGCCGACCAGAAATTACCAAAAATCCAATTTCACAGATTCAAGCCTGATTCTACCACGGACCTTCGAAATAACATTCCGAACCCACTCCTAATTCGCAAATCACCTAACGAATCTATATGAACCATAAAAACCAAATTCCGAGATCATTTACCCATAAGTCTACTTTCAGTTGACTTTTCCAACTAAATACCCAACTTAAGAGACTAAATGTCTCATTTCTCTCCAAAAATCGCTCTGAACCCAAGCCAACCAACCTAACAAAACATAATGGAGCTGAACCACATATAATGAAGTAGAAATGAGGGAAACGGGGCTAAAACTCTCGGAGCGACCGATCGGGTCGTTACATTCTCCCTCACTTCAACATACGTTCGTCCTCGAACGTGCCCAGAGTTGTTCCAAAAGCCATCAAATTGCCAAATAACCTTACCACGTGCATACTCAGGGGTAATCCCATGTCACCATGTCCTGCATAGATCTGATAACACAACACATCATAGATTTCTTCATCCAACCTAACCCATAAGCCTTAGAATCCAATTTCCACATCCGAACATTTCTATAAGATCACAATCACGCATCCACACACTGTATAAATCTGAAAACGATGTATCAAGCCATATCCGAAACCCAAGATGTAATCACACGATATACCACATGACTCAAACACTCAAAGCGATAACTCCTAATCACAATAGTTGTTCAAAATAACCCAATACCAATAAATAACCTCTTATCAAGCAAAGCCTCATTCTAACACTTTCATATACTGGCAATGATGAAAGAAACACATAGAAACTAGTAACAATTCGTCCGATCAGCCAGTCATGGAGCTCCCCCTTCTCCGACAGGAGCTGTAGCAGATTTCTAAGCCGATTTCCGATATTATCCTTCCAACCATGTTGTAGTCAATTCTGATAGTATTTATTGTAGGTCCAGTGATCTCTTTCTCATCCAACATGACCACTCTGATGACATGACACATCAATACAATTCCAAATCCATCACATGTGCAATCCGTGCACTAATAGACTCCAATTGTACCCAAACATGAAAAATGACATCAAACAAGAGAACCGTCTCGCAAGATCAATGGGTATCACCACAATGCAATGCTAAGAACTCTTCATACTCCGCCAGAACCAAAACACACGAATCCAACACACAAGGATCATAACTCGGCATAACTTCGCCGCAATGCGTGACTCCATCCAAACGCTGGTCAATATCATATTCTTCTCTCCGCCTTGCTCAAAATCAATAATCACGCGAGATTCAGCATCAAGTACTCAAGGTGCATTACCATAACCACGGAGAATCGAACGATACCATGCCACACGAACCCGAAAGAACATAACCAATACATCACGATCATGCAATACCCAATTCTTTACCTTACTCAAATCCCGCTATAAGACCACAATAGAACCACACCATGTGTGCCTAAAACCAACGAATCCCATCTCCCTAAAGCAGGGAGGAGTAACTCATAAATCATCCCAGAACACAAATAAGCCCAACAAAATCGGCATGCCCCTCACAATAGCACCACGGAGCCAATCAACCTGACTATGTGCAAAACATCTATCCCCACTGGGCCTACTAAGGAACCCCAAATCAATCCAATCATACACAATATAAAAATGACCCTCCGAAGGTCCTTACATAATGACTGAATCACATCACACACTAACCCCTGGCTAACCTTTGCTACGTCTCTACAGCCCTCAACTATGAAATCATCTACTCATTCAAGTTCCCAGACTCAAAACCCTCAGAGCACACAAATCACCTTATCTGATCTCAACTGCGTCGCATGAATGTCTAATACTTCCCCAATACATGATCATACCACGAGGGATACCCCTACAATCCGTATGTGTTACAAGGACAAATTTGAGCACTCGCAGCCGACCAACAACGAGAGTATTACCACACCAATGAAGTATTAATAAATGAAGACACAGTGCCTCTTCTGAAACTTACACCTTCATTGAGCCATATCTAAAAGTAACACCATCTATTTGATCATCTGAGATCGCCCATGCTACCTACGAATTCAGAACCTTCCTATTCATTCTTTCTCCTTGCCATAGTACCAAAATCCTTAACCAGAAATCACCACGCGAGAACCTAACACAGAACCACATCGCCCTAAGGCTCATAAACCACTGAATATCTCTTAAGCACCCCAAAGTAGTACATCTCAAATACATACTATAAAGAGACTTTTGATGAATTCGAACTATCCTTTCCTTTCATGATACTGGAATGTAGAATCCACAATAATATATAAACTCTGAATCCACCAGAACCATCCTCGAGAGTCACCCACTCCACGTAATTTCTCAATTAAACTGATCAACAGATGGAACGACATGTACCCCATTAACACACCAACACCCAAGTAAGTAACCCATACTCCTAAATAACCCAGCAAATTACTGCTCCATACACATTACACCTTTTACCGATACAACTCAATCATTCAATAGGACCCATTTTCTCATAGAGTATAATACAACCCGTACCAAAAAATTTCCATTACTCGAGTCATTCCCAAACTCTACCTCTGCAGGTCATAACGGATTCACTAGAATACCTCGAACTGAAATCAACACAACACCCAATCGTGGACTAACTTATCATTATCAGACTCCCCCACTTGGCTCAAATCCATAGATCAAGACAAGCAATAACTCTCAATGCCCATACGCTATCACCGCCACAATACCGCAGTGAGATTCAACTAAATCCTCCATAAGCTCATATACACAAACCATCTAATATCTCAAATCATCCGCAAATCTTGCATTCACCATTGAACTCATAACACAACATGAAGATCCACTTCATTCCACAACTACACTACATAAGATGTCCTTCAATGTACTCACAGCTCGAGGCCATAGGCCAACTCAAGACAGAAGTCAAACACTCTATAGTTCTTGCTACATCTCCAGCCAATTTTTTTTTTCGTAATCAAACAATCTGAACACATCTCACCATCAAATCATACTCACCACAAAGTCATCCAGTCACAAAATCCCACCAATATGGACACAACAGACATATAAGTCCCAAATGCACGTGCTCACATAATCGAAATCTCAGCACTCAAGCCACAGACAAGACCTAGCCTCAAGTCCTCCAGACTGGCCCATTATCAACTTGCTAAAATCAATCTCGCAACTCATCCATGGAAATAGCAAGTCGCTGATGCACAACTGATACCGAGCGCTCACGTCCGCATTCGAATAGATGGAAGGAATTCAAAGAGTTACGCTTTTGGCTGAATAAATAGCAAAGGGTCGTGATCCCGCGAGGGTGAGCTAACCCCAAAAACCCGTCCTCAGTTCGGATTGCAGGCTCTCCAAATTCATAATGTTCAAAGCTTTCTCTTACCTTTCTATTGAAAAATCAAATGTGGATTTTAAGTCGCAAGATCCAAAATTCAAATTTCTGAAAATCGACACAACAAGAATTCAAGATGGGAGGTTTTTCCTAAGGGTTTTGCAGCATCTTGAAGATAAGTACAGACGTCTCCGTACTAATCCGCAAGACTCTACTAAACATGCTCATGAATCGTGAGACCTATGTAACCTAGGCTCTAATACCAACTTGTCACGACCCCAAAACCAACCCGGCCGTGATGGCGCCTATCGTGGAACTAGGCAAGCCTACACTCTTAACAAATTTGATTTCTATCATAACAATATTTAAATATTGCCCTTTCTCATAAGAGGATAACCGAAATAAAATATAGATTCAAACCCAAAATATTATAAAAAGAGAAATCCCAAAATCTGGTGTCACTGAGTCATGAGCCAATACTACAACTGTTCCAAAAATTTAACAAGACAACTTTGTCTGGAAATAAATAATAAGAATACACAAGGAAGATAAGGAAAGAGATAGGCGGGTCTTCGATCGCCAAGCAGCTACCTCGTCCTCTCTAAAAATGATCCACACCCAAAATTATCAACAAACACTACATAAGCCAGATCCTTTCAGTTAATTAGACAGCTTAAGGTGATAAGACAAGTATGGTTCTGAACAGTTTAACATATGTAATGCAATGTATTTTACATGCCAATGCATCAGCAGTATGAAATGCACAATGTGCTCCCACTCTCAAATACTCATCCACTCAGTACTGTATATGGCTCGCATGTCCTAGGGAAGATCCGTCGCATATTATATACACATCAGACAGAAGTCACTCAATACTGAGGAAGGTCGATCCAGCCCTATGAATAAGATCCATCTCCAGATAATGATACATCTCACAACCACTTGGTATTGTATACGGCTTGGCGGCCCATAGAAGATCCATCCCAGAATACGTATACACATCACTGACATCAATCGCTCAGTACCGGGGAAAAACAGGCCAATCCAGCCTCATGGAGAAAATCCATCTCTGAACATAAACTCTTCGGATAAGATCCATGCCCAAGCGCTATCATAAGCCAGATCCAAGCATAATCAATATAACATGTTGCGGCGTGCAGCCCGATCCTATATCTGTCACCCAATATCAGCCTCTCGGCCTCACTCAGTCATCACTCTCCAATCTCGCTCACATAGGCTCGCAATGCATGAACTAGACCAAATCAATGATATAATATGAAAAATCAACAATTACCGAGGCTGAGACATTATATGATATGCTATGACAGGACTGAGTATATAATATCAATGGAATACATGAGATGACAGAAATAAATGACCACTTGGGTCTCAACAGTGTCTGCGCAAAGTCTTAACATAATATCTAGCATGGTTTCTAGCATATTTGCATTAAGACGACCGCTCGAGTCTCAAAAGTATCGGCGTGAAGCCTTAACATAACATTTATCATGTTTTCTAGCATGTTTACATTTATCACATTGATAGAAGCACAATTATCATCAAGGGAGAACCACTAAACGGTGCCATGTAATGCTAAATGGTTTCTAGCATATTTGCATTAAGACGACCGCTCGAGTATCAAAAGTATTGGCGTGAAGCCTTAACATAACATTTAGCATGTTTTCTAGCATGTTTACATTTATCACATTGATAGAAGCATAATTATCATCAAGGGAGAACCACTAAACGGTGCCATGTAATGAACCAGGTCATAAGTCTCACAGTGCACGCTCGCAAGCCTGTCACTTGGCAAGTGTGTCACCCAATTCTAATCACTTAACACGTAGTTCGGGGTTTCTAACCCTCAGAACCAAGTTTGGAAGCGTAACTTACCTCAAACCGGACAAAAAATCTAATCTGTGATGCCCTTGCCGCTTGACTCAGCCAAAAATTGCCCTGAATCTAACCAAATCAGTATTATATCATTAATATATGCCAAAGGAACGAAGTCCACATCAAAATTATCAAATTACGTCACAAATCCCGAAATTGGCCAAACCCGACCCCCGGGTCCATGTCTCAGAATCCGATAATAATTGCAAAACTAGAATCCTTATATTCTCACGAGTCCATACATACCAAATACATCAAAATTTGAAGACAAATGACCCCTCAAATCCTCGCATTAAGCTCTCCAATTTCAAGTTCTAATCCCCCAAATTTCTTCGTTAATTCCCACCAATTTCATGATTAAATAGTAGAAAAATCATCACAAACACAAGAAGTGAAGCCCAAGTAACTTACCCAATTGATAACCTACAATATCCTCTTAAAATCACTGCTCAAAGCTCCAAACCCGTCCAAAAATGGTGAAGAATGGGCGAAAATTCGCGAAGACAACCTTTTATAGGTTCTGCCTAGAACTCACGCACCTGCGGCCCAAACATCGCTCCTGCGGCACCACACCTGCGGAAAATCCATCGCATGTGCGGTTTTCACTTAAACCTCGAAAATCGCTTATGCGGTCAAAATCCCGCATCTACGATCTCGGAGGTGCAGTCCCATGCACGCACTTGCGGCTCCTGCCCTTCTCACCAATGGCCGTATCTGCAGCTTCTTATGTGCTTTTGTGGTACTTGCACCTGCGGTCGCCACTCCGCTGGTGCGGTCATGACAGTACTATCAGCTCCAGATGCTCTTCCAAGTTCCAAACTCTCCGTCAACCATTCGAAATCATCTCGCGGCCCTGGGGACTTCAACCAAACCAATCAACAAGTCATCTATCAATATTCAAACTTAGTCGAACCCTCAAAACACTCAAAATAACATCAAGACACCAATTAACCCACAATTCAAGACTAAGGATTTCTAAACTTCCCAAATTCACCAACGATACCGAAACCAACCAAACCACGCCCGAATTACCTCAAATTTTTCACACACATCAAAAATGACACTACAAACCTATTCCAACTTCCGAAATTACATTCCGACCCCGATAGCTAATTTTCCTCTACCGATCGAAAATTGCCAAAAATCCAATTTCGCATATTCAAGCCTAAATAACATTCTGAACCCACCCCTAAGTCCCAAATCACCTAACGAAGATATACGAACCATAAAAACCAAATTCTGGGATCATTTACCCATAAGTCAACTTCCGATTGACTTTTCCAACTAAATACCCAACTTAAGAGACTAAATGTCTCATTTATCTCCAAAAATCACTCTGAACCCAAGCCAACGGGAAACGGGGCTAAAACTCTCTGAACAACCGATCGGGTCGTTACACAAACTCCTACTCTTAGTCATTTAGGTTCTCACCACCCTAGTGTGAGCACAGCCTATGGTCCTTGAGACTCCTCCGAACTCTGACACATTAGGGATGGTCTTCCAATCTTTTTGTGATTTTATTTTCCGAATGTGATTCTGGTATGAGCATTGCCCGGGGTCCCTGAGACCCTTGGGAACTTTGACATATTGTAAACCTAATTTTATGTTCCATTGATGGATCACTACTATGCTCCAGAGTTGTTATGATTGAAGGCCTCGTTCCCAGGTTTAGATTGGGCCTATGAAGGTTCCCTATAGTGTAATTGCTACTGTTATGTAATTCATTCAATATTCTAGGCTGCAATAATCTCTTTAATAAAAAATTTGGGGTTTATTAGTAAAATCTGGGGGGGGAGGGGGGTTCCTATATCTTTGTTAAAGTCGGGTAGAAATCCTGCCTATAGGTTTAATTATGTTGATAGAATCATGTGAATGCCATACTTGTTTAGAGATCCTGCCTAAAGTATTTTCCCGATTGTTTGATTCTATATTTTTACATTCGCATAATAGAGATCTTATTTATAGGCTTTTTCCATTAATTCTGCATTAGAAATCTTGTTCATAGGATCTTATACATATTTTTAACCCAATGTGAATTAGTGACCATGTCTATAGGATCCTATTTGTTTGAAATAATGATCTTTCGTGGCAATCAGCTTAAAGTCTGTCCACATGCGGCTAATAGATATCATGTCTATAGGGTGAAATCGGTCTCAAACCTAGAAATAATGCCTATAGGATTTAAAGCTAATAGATATCATGTCTATATGGTGAAATCGGTTTCAAACTTAGAAATTCTTCCTATAGAGTTTAAATCAGCTTCAGACTTAGAAAGCATCCCTATAGGATTTAAAAGGAATAAAAACATGTCCTTATGAGTTAAAATCAGTGCTACAGTTAGAAATCCTGTCTATAGGCCTCTACTTAATAAGCTCGTAGAAATCATGCCTATAGGATCCTGTTGGTCGAATCTGAATTTGTTCGCTATTGTCAATCACTTAGGCAATTTAGTTGAAGGACTTAAAAATGATTCTGGGTTTATAATTGTGACATGTTACTGCCTGAAGTGCCCAGATTCATGCTGAATAAAATCAGTAGGCAAACAAATAGGTCTTAATGCTCTCCTTAATAAACTGTCTCTGCATTCTGTTTTCCCACATAGATCCTATCTATAGGATTCCAAAGTAATAAAGTTTGTGTGATTTTGTTGTCTATGTGCGGAGGTCAATATGAACCCATACTTGTTCCTTATCTGAAATTCCCTATTTGTATTTTGTTTGTCGCCTAGATTTCTCATTTTCAAGTAATATAAGTCAGTCTAGAACCACCCTAAATAGAGGTCCTAATACCTCCAGGACCATAGGTAAGATACGGGTAGTGCACGCATAAGGAATGAGCTAGAAACTGCTAGAACGCTTAAGTAACAACTTAAAGATAGTAATTGGGTAGTAAGGAGATGATAGCCCATCTGTTAATACTATGAGTGACACCCCAACTTGAGGGAGTCACAAAGTATTGTATGGAATGATCCTATAGGCTAAAAAACATAGGACCCCTATACTCCTGTTTAGAATAAACTTGATATGGCATCTGGTCAAATTTTTTTCTTCTCTTTTTTTAGACTAATTTGCTTAATTTAAGTTCGGTGGGACCCACTGTTATGGATCTCGAGGGGTGCCTAACACCTTTCCCTCAAGGTAATTTGAGTCCTTACCTAATCTCTAGTGTTGTAAACTGGTTCTATGAGTTAATTGCTCTAGGTGCCCTAACTCACCTTAATCCATTAGGTGGCGACTTTCTCAATTCCTTGCCCTATCAAAAGGAGTTGTCCCAAAAATGTCAAAACCTGATTTTGCGAGAAAAAGATGGCGCGACAGCATGGCGACTCTGCTGGGAAGACTTCTAGGATCTTACCATAACGAACCTGATATTTGTGAATTAGTCTTTAAGCATGCCTTTATTATTCTTTCAATACTTGCATACCCCTTTCCCTTCCCACTTTATGTGGATTTATTTGCCTATCTTCAGTTATTTACGATTTCTCTTTCTTGTTTTATTACTCTTTATTGTGGAAACTGACTTGTCTCTTTGTTTTCTTTTTTAACTGCCTTTACAATTATTAAATACCGCATTTATCATTTTTCCATCGTGCAAATACGTGACAACGTGCTATTTTCTATCGCATAAATCATGCTCAACATCATATTCCACTCTTGCGTAATTAATACCATAGCAATGCTTGATGAGTGTTTGCACTCTTCTTATATCACCCTATTTGAATTTGGAACGGCTTATTTGCGATAAAACTTAGTCGATCAGCGGTGCAGTCAACGGTTTCGTGCCTTTCCCCCTCAAGTCATCAGCTTGATTATAACTATACATGCATCATGGTCAAACCTAGACTAGGTTAATATGTTGTCCACATAATAACCTTTTAAGGAAAGCCTTGTACAAAGTCTACCGGGGTTTCCATAATCCCAACGGACGCAACCATGATCAGTGCATTAATTTGGAGAAGTGCCAATATGCTAATCATTAATGTATAAATAGTCGAATCTGGAGGGGAAAGGGTCTAACTCTATTTGTTTTCAGAAATGAGGCACGAAGTCCCCAGGTTCGGCATGGTCCATAACATACCACCAGTGTCGCTATATTGGTGGGAAGACCTTCCGTCAAGTGATAAAAACCATGTGAAAAGAGTTTTTGGAAACCTAACTTCCTTATTAGATATCCAACCAAACAAAATATTGATCGAACATGCTACTATGTTCTGGGACAGAGAAAGGGACGTATTCCGTTTTGGCAACATAGAAATTACCGCTCTTTTAGAGGAAATAGGGGGGATTCGCTGGACTAGCTTGGGACAATCCCGGTTTATTGGTGCCGGAAAATCGCACTCCAAGAGGGTTTCTTAAAATGATGGGTTTGAAAAAGAATGACGACTGGTATGTCTGAAGAAGTCCTATGTACCCTTTGACTTCCTTTATGAACTATACATTCATAGAAAATCCTATCGTATCTTCCATGATGAGTTCTTCATCACTTCCTTGGGTTGGGTTCATCGCAGGGTTTTCGTGTTTATCGTCTGCTTCTTGGGTATGATAGTGTTTCCAAGAAAAAAAGGACAGAATTCAAACCAGAATGGCCATGGTAACCAAAGCTTTAATTGGGGGAATCTAGGGAGAAACATATACTATTGTCCCTATGATTAAAGCAGACATATATTGGGCCTTGGATCGCTTCCAGAAAGGGTCCAAACACTTTGAGGGTTGTAATCTGCTACTACAAATTTTGTTGCTAGAACATTTCCAGAGAGGTCAATACCGCCAAGAGTTTCTGCGAAGACCGTGAAACGATCACATATCCTTTCATCACCCCAAGAAAATGACCTTTATCCCAATAGGTTTGCTCAACCGGAGAATGCTACAGAATCGGTGCAATTTTTCGACAACTTGACTGAGGACCAGGTTCATTAGATGTTCGAGTGGTTCCCCACCAATGAGTTTATCATCCGATCTAGAGACACTCCACACTTGGTGTTGATTGGGTTAAGGGGTATACACCCCTACGTTCCTATCAGGGCCATGAGACAAGTTGGTCGAAAATAGATTATACCACGAGTCTCCAAAATGAGTCACTACAGGGCGGATTTCCAAGATGATGACATCCCATATAAATGTGAAGCTCAACATATGTGGCACTTAAATATTATTGTGGAAAGGGACACATCGAGCCTGATCGATATCACGTAGGGCATGTGTACTTTTACCCATCATGGTTGGAGGACTGCATAGCAAGAATAGTCGAGCCAGGAGTCAGTCGAGGGAACAGAGTTGTAGATGAGGCTGCCGAAGCATAGGTGAAGTATAACAGACTGTGCAAAAGGGTTCGTGAGTCCGAGGCTGAGCATCTTGAATGACACAAAACTGATGTTGAATTAATCAACGAGTGGAGGGAAATGTCTATCAGATCAAATTAAAGGATAAAATATCTGGAGTAAGGCCTGATGGAGCTGGAAGGGAAGATGAGGAAAAGAGTCATAGACTGCCAGAATGCTGAAGTTATCGAAAGAGGACATCTTGCCAGGGCATACATGTTGCTGGACTTGCGCGACCTGGGGAACATGATCGATGGACCCAAGAGAACCAGGCCTGGAGAAGGTCCTTCTGGGACCAAGTAGATTAGGCTTATTCATTTTTCTTTTCAAATGTAATAAGGCCAAATGACATTAGTGACTTACCTTATTGTCGTTTTAGATTTGTCTTATTTATTGCATTAATGAAATGAGGTAATTATTGGCATTAAAATTCTCCAAATCTACTTGTCTCTAGGCCTACCTTGGGCACAACAAGGCTCCCAAATTAGGACGTGAATTTACATTCCTGCAATATGTGTTTAAATACTGCAAACATTTTTCACAACTCTCACTAACTTGGTTATCTTTTGTTTTTCTTTCATTTTGATTATTCCCATCCCCTAAGGTTGGTTCACACATATTGGCATCATCATCTTACCACACCAGATCCAAAGGCCCTCCACCTCCTCCTCCTCCAAGTGTATCAAAAGGCAAAGGGAAATCTAAGATGGACGATATGAGTGGCATCATAAAATACAACCCCACACATGCTGAGAATGTGGAAACTTCTGATGGTCAGAGTACTGCGGCACCAAATGACTTGGTTTAACGGCTTGAACAGAATATACTTGAACTACAGGGTAAGCTTTAGCAGGTCCGTAATTTGGAAAACCTCTCCCTCACACTAAACATCCCAGATATCAACCATCCAAATACCCAAGACCCATCACCTCCTAAGAATACACCCAACCAATGCCCGCAGAATCCTCCCGCAACCCACCAATATACAACCACTTATCACACTCCTCAGAATACCCCTTAGCCTACCCCCGATCCCCAAAATTCAACCAATGATCACCACTACACCCAAACTTCTAGAATTCACCAAAACAACCCAATATACGTGGAAACCTTACCCCACTCTGCTTATCCAATCTCATATACACTGGAATCCGCCGAAAGGGACCTTCTCATTAAGAACATGGAAGAAGATCTCAAGAAACTCACAAGCCAAGTTCAGGGTGTTGAAGGAGGCAAAGGAATCGAAGGTTTGAATTATGATGATTTGTGTATTCAGCCAGATGTGGAACCGTCGGAGGGTTAAAAACCTCCGAAGTTCGAAATATTTGATGGAACGGGCGACCCAAAGGTACATTTGAGAACCTATTGTGGCAAGCTCGTAGGGGTTGGAAAGGACGAAAGGGTTCCCATGAAGCTATTCATGAGAATCCTCACTGAAGACGCCCTATATTGGTACATAAGTAAAATCACAAGAAATGGGCTAATTGGGTAAGCATGGCATCGGACTTCATGGATAGATTCAGATTCAACACGAAAAATGCACCGGACTTCTTCTATATCCAGAATCTCAAGAAGAATCCCACTGATACTTTCCGCGAGTACGCTACTCGATGGAGGTCAGAAGTAGTGAAGGTCAGGCTGGCATTAGATGAAGAGCAAATGAACAAGTTCTTTTTCAGGGCTCAGGATCCATAATATTACGAAAGGTTAATGGTAATCGAGAATCACAAGTTCTACGATATCATCAAGCTCGGAGAAAGGATCGAGGTAGGTATCAAAAGTGGAATGGTGACAAATTTTGAGGCATTGTAGACCACGAATAAAGCACTACAATCAGATGGAATATCAAAGAAGAAAGAAGTGGGAATAGTTTCCCAAGGTCCAAAATCTCCATTTGTGTACCAAACACCTCCACCCACATACCAACCTTCACCTCCTAGATATCCTCAACCCGCTACCGCCTACCACACCTATAATACCCCACCAGCCTATTATCATTCACCTCTAGCTCGTGCAAATTACCAAAAACCTAGGCCCAATTTTTATCGCAAGCCACCTAGACAATACAACCCTATTGCTGAACCCATGGACCAATTACCCGTATTCTCGATGTGGCTATGGAAAACTCGTCACAATGGGTCAACCCAAACAAGACGTGTGTGTACCATTTCGGTATGAAGGGACATAGTATTGATGAATGTTGCACCCTGAAAGATAAGATCCAACCATTGATTGATACCAAGGTCATACAAGCAAAAGAAACCACACCCAACATCCGCAACAACCCCCTCCCAGATCATAGGGGTGAAGGAGTCAATGTAATAGAAACCGATGAAGAATGGGATCCCGAGGGATCAATCGAACTCATTCGGGAAGGTGATGATCCTAAGAAGTCGGCATTCACGCTCAATCCCATTGTGATACAAGTACAGACGCTAGTCAAAGTTGAGGTAGCCGCATCGGTTCCTTTTGAAGTAGAAATGAAACCACCTACAGCTACACCTGCTCCGTTTGAGGTAAAAGTATCGACACCTTTCACTGAGACGGTGACATCCACACCACCTTTCTGTTCCAACATTGTACCTTGGGATTATGTTGTCGAAGCTAGGAGAAAAGGGAAAGCAAAGACGAAAGAGTCCAGCACTACAAAAGGAATGACAAGAACAAGAAGAATTTACACACCTGAGCATTTGGGAGAGACCAGTAAGCAAGCTTCTAACAAACAACCCATCGTTGAAATTGGTCCGGACGACCTTTGGAGGAAAGTACAAGCAAGGGAGTATTCTGTTGTTGATCATCTGAATAAGACTCCCGCCCAGATATCCATCTTATCGTTGCTGCAAAATTCTGAAGCACACAAGAATGCTCTGATGAAGGTATTGAATGAAGCATATGTGCCCAACAACATTACTAGCGGAGAAATGGCCAACATGGTGGGACAAGTGTTGGGAAGCCATAAGATCACCTTCCATGAAGACGAATTTCCACCTGAAGGGTTAAGCAACAACAGGGCACTGCATATCACAGTGCAATAAGTAGATAAGTTCATTGCTAGAGTTCTGATAGATGGAGGGTCCAGCCTCAACATCTGTCCGCTGACAACTCTGAAAAAGTTGGGCAAGGGCCTACATGAAATACGACCAGGATCTATGAACGTGAAAGCATTTGATGGGTCACAAAGAGCTACGATTGGAGAAACCAACCTATGCTTGCAAATGGGTCCTACCTGGTTCGATGTTGAATTCCAAGTGCTAGACATATCCGCCTCCTACAATCTGTAGTTGGGACGGCCTTGGATACATGCCGTTGGAGCTGTCGCATCCACTTTGCACCAAGTGGTAAAATTTGAATGGAACCATCAAGAAGTGATCATCCATTGAGATGGCAGCAACCCCATTTACAAGAGTCAGACTGTTCCGGTGGGAGAAAACAGAAGGAAGTTAGGTGGAGAAACCTACCATCGTATCGAACGTGTTAACGCGATTGAGAAAGATAAATGGTGGAGTAGAAAAACAGAGAGCATAATGGCATGAGAAGGGTATGAACCTTACAAGGGGCTTCGTAAAAAGCTTCAAGGTATCTCTAAATCAATACAGCTGAAGTGCCATGGCATAACCTTCGGGCTCGAATATCAATACACCTAGCCAGGAACATTGAAATTGGTCACCACCATGGCGTGGTTCATACTATCCTCTTGAGAAACCCGTTCTGCACCTGAATCAGACCTTCCATCAGGCCGATACAATATGGGGATTAGAGGAAGAAGAAGCCTTGGCAGCATTGAGGAATTTGTGATGGTATGGATTGTTGTGTAATAGTTGAGGAGGAGGAGGAGAAGGAAGGCCCTACTATCCAGACAGTGGAGAGGGGAGCATTCCTCAGGAACTGGACTGTCAAACCAGCAAGGGCCCAACGAGTCCCAGGGTAGCAAGGCTGATAGCATTGTTTATTTTGTAAATTGATTTCCTCTTTTGCATTTTGTTTTAAATAATATTTCGGTGTTCCATTTCGAAAGACATTATTTGATTTATTGAAATCATTTTGTTTGACGCTTTAAATGGCTTGATTTTTTATTATTACTATTTTTCTTTCATATCTTTATCCCTACAGCATTTCTATTTCTTATCTTGATGAACCAAACACTGTGACATGTAATGAGACAACGCAATAAAAGGACAGTGACTCGGAAGAAATAGAAGATGAGGATGTAATACCTAAGGAATTTGTCAGAGAAGTAGAGAACTTTGAGAACAAGCACAAGTCCAACATGGACGAGACCGTGATAGTCAACTTGGGAGATTTTGAAACCGTCAAGGAAACCCGGATAAGCATCCATTTGTCACCGTCAGAGAAAGAAGAATATATTCGGTTCCTGAAAGAATATGAGGATATCTTTGCATGGTCATACGATGATATGACAGGGTTGAGCACATCCATAATGGCTACAAGTTACCTACAAATCCAATGTATCCTCTAGTGAAAATAAAACTCAGGAAATTCAAGCCAGACATGAGCCTGAAAATCAAGGAGGACGTCACTAAGCATAACAAAGCCAAGGTCCTCAGAGTAGTTGAGTACTTAACTTGGTTGGCCAACATTGCATCGGTTCCAAAGAAATATGGGAAAGTCAGAGTCTGTGTTGATTATCGAGATCTAAACATAGCAAGTCCCAAGGATGATTTCCCGCTACCAAACATACACATTCTGATCGACAATTGCGCCAAGCATGAACTATAGTCCTTTGTAGATTGCTTCGCAGGTTACCATCAGATTTGGATGGACGAATAAGACGCAGAGAGAACAGCCTTCATTACACCATAGGGAGTGTACTGCTACAAAATGATGTCATTCGGTCTGAAGAATGCTGGGGCCACCTACACGAGGGCTATGACAACGATCTTCCATGATATGATACATACAGAAATAGAGGTATATGTTGACTGCATCATCATCAAATCCAAGAGGGTTACAGATCACATAGCAGATTTGAGGAAATTCTTTGACCGACTACGGAAGTACATTCTAAAGTTGAATCTCGCAAAGTGTGCATTCGGGGTTCCTGCCCGAAAATTGTTGGGATTCATCGTCAGTCGCCGAGGAATAGAGTTGGACCCGTCAAAGGTTAAATCCATCCAGGAATTACCACCACCAAAAAGCAAGAAGGATGTGATGAGTTTCTTGGGACGTCTCAACTAAGTCAGCCGTTTCATAGCACAATCCACATTAATATGTGAGCCAATTATCAAAATTCTGAAGAAGGATGCCGCAACCCATTGGACCGAGGATTGTCAAAAGGCTTTTGACAAAATCAAGGAATACTTGTCCACACCACCAGTCTTAGTCCCGCCAGAGCCTGGTAAACCACTACTACTCTACCTTGCAATGTTATATGTAGCCTTCGGTTGTGTTCTGGGACAACATGACGAAACAGGAAGAAAAGAGCAGGCCATATACTACTTAAGAAAGAAGTTCACTCCTTATGAAGCATGATACTCTCTGCTGGAACGCACTTGTTGCACTCTAACCTGGATAGCTCAGAAGCTAAGGCACTAATTTTGTGCCTATACTACATATCTCATATCAAGGATGGATCCCCTGAAGTACATCTTTCAGAAACCCATGCCTACTATAAAGCTGGCCAAGTGGCAAATCTTGCAGAGTGAGTTCGGCATTATCTATGTAACTCAGAAAGCAGTCAAGGGACAAGCATTAGAAGATTATCTTGCTGAAAATCCTGTAGGAGGAGAATACGAACCCCTAAAAATGTAATTTCCTGATGAGGAGGTATCATTCGTAGGAGAAGATATTGCTGAAGCCTACGACGGTTGGAGAATGTTTTTAGACGGAGCTGCAAATTTTAAAGTAGTGGGTATCGGAGCCGTCTTGGTATTAGAAACCGGTCAGCATTATCTGGTGTCTGCAAAACTTAGATTTCCATGCACTAACAACATGGCGGAATATGAAGCCTGTATATAAATGCTCAACCTGGCTATTGATATGAATATTCAGGAACTGCTGGTAATCGGCGATTCAGACCTGCTGGTACATCAAGTACAAGGAGAATGGGCTACCAAGAATTCCAAAATACTGCCATATCTACATCGTGTACAAGAAATGAAGAAGAGGTTCACAAAGATAGAATTCCGGCATGTCCCCAGAATTCCAAATGAACTCGCAGACGCATTGGCCACCTTGTCATCAATGATACAACATCCAGATAAGAATTCCATCGATCTCATTCCGGTGAGAATCCATAATCAGCCGGCATATTGTGCTCATGTTAAAGAAGAAACAGACGAAACCCCTGGTTCTACGACATCAAAGAATATTTGACAAAAGGAGAATACCTGGAGCATGCAAACCATACACAGAAACGCACCTTTCGAATATTGTCCAATCACTTCTTCCAAAGCGGAGGAACCCTATACAGGAGAACTCCCGATCTGGGACTATTAAGGTGTGTTGACGGAAAAGAGGCTTCCAAATTGCTCGAGGAAATACATGTCGAAACCTGCGGCCCACATATGAACGACTTTATCTTGGCCAAAAAGATACTCAGGGCCGGATACTTTTGGATGACCACGGAAACAGACTGCATACTGTACGTTCAGAAAAGCTACCAATACTAGATACATGCAGACATGATACGGGTGCCGCCAAACGAGCTTAATGCAACAAGCTCACCTTGGCCTTTCGCTACCTGGGGAATGGATATCATCAGCCCAATTGATCCCACCACTTCAAACGGGCATCGATTCATTTAAGTGGCCATCGACTACTTCACCAAATGGGTTTAACTGCATCTTACAAAGTGGTAACCAAGAAAGTCGTCGCAGATTTTGTTAGAGTCCGGATTGTTTGTCGATTTGGGGTTCCAGAGTCCATCATCACTGACAATGCCGCCAATATCAACAGTGATCTGATGAAAGCCATGTGTGAAACTTCCAAAATAAAGCACAAGAATTTCACAGCATACATGCCTCAAATGAATAAAGCCATAGAGGCCGCCAACAAAAACATCAAGAAGATACTAAGGAAAATGGTAGAGAATCACAAGCAATGGCACGAGAAATTACCAATCGCCTTACTGGGATACCGTACCACAATCCGCACATCAACCGGGGTAACTCCCTATATGCTCGTTTATGGTACCGAAGCTGTCATTCACGCCGAGGAAGAAATTACTTCTTTAAGAATCATACAAGAAGCCGAACTCAGCGATACGGAATGGATAAGGAAACACTATGAGAAATTATCCGTCACAGACAGTAAGAGGATGAATGCAGTGTGTCATGGTCAGAACTATCAAAATAGAATGTCCAGGGATTTCAATAAAAGGGTCAAACCAAGACAGTTCACGACGGGGCAGCTGGTACTGAAACGGATCTTTTCACATCAAGATGAGTCCAAAGGGAAATTCTCTCCCAACTGGAAAGGTCCTTACATGGTTCACAAAGTATTGACAGGAGGAGCGCTCATACTCGTAGATATGGACGGAGAAATCTGGCCAAAGCCTATCAATTCAGATGCAGTCAAAAGATACTATGCGTCAACCATTTATGCTTCTTCATATGATGTAAATTGAACTACGCTTGACCTGATTCCCGTTTAAGAGGGGATACGTAGGCACCCTTGTGGGTTCGGTCACAATTCAATAAAATTTCAATTTTCCCACAATCAGAAACTGGGGCAGAATTTTGAGGAGGACCCCCAAAATTTCAAAGCAAGTTCAACCAACTGCATCATATGGAGCAGTTAGAAAGGTCATCTAGTTAATTGGGGCAGAATTTTGAGGAGGACCCTCAAAATTCTACGGCAGCGGAAGTCGCAATGTCTCTAGTAATGTCACAGTTACTGGTTCATCTAACTAAATTCTAAAATTCATATTACTATGTCTTTGAAAATTATACACGTGTGCTTTTGAAAAAGAAACTTTGCTTTAGCCAAATGGATCTTCAGACAGAGCCGAGCAAATCGAGCAAGCAAAGGCATGAACCAACCTCCCCCCCCCCCCTCCCCCCAAAAAAAAACTTACAAATTTTCTTTGGATGCAGGACTATATCATCATGATAAACACCATCTCAACGACACAATCGCTATGCATGAAACACATTGTCATCTAAGAATGCTTCACTCTTACTCTTCTTTTTGCATGAGACTAAGCACTGTCCCGAACCTTGCATGAGGTTAAGCTCTGCCTCTCCACTTGCATAAAGCTAAGCGATGCCTTCTCTTTGCATGAGACTAAGCTCTGTGTCAATCCTGCATGAGGCTAAGCCCTTCCTCTCCACTTACATAAGGCTAAGCACGGACTTCTCTTTGCACGGGACTAAGCACTGTCCAGAACCTTGCATGAGGCTAAGCCCTACCTCTCCACCTGCATAAGGCTAATCGATACCTTCTCTTTGCATGAGACTAAGCTTTGTCTCAATCCTGCATGAGGCTAAGCCCTGCCTCCCATTTGCATAAGGCTAAGCACCGGCTTCTCTTAGCATGAGACTAAGCCATGTCTCAATCCTTGCATGAGGCTAAGCCCTGCCTCTCTATTTGCACAAGGCTAAGCACTGCCTTCTCTTCACATGAGACTAAGCCCTGTCTCAATCCTTGTATGAGGTTCTCTCCACTTGCATAAGGATAAGCATTGCTTTCTCTTTGCATGAGACTAAGCCCTGTCTCAATCCTTGCATGAGGCTAAGTCCTGCCTCTCTATTTGCATAAGGCTAAGTGTTGCTTTCAGTTTGCATGGGACTAAACACTTTCCCGAATCTCACACGAGACTAAGCACTACCTCTCTTGCACGGGCTAAGCTCTACCTTTAACTTCGCACAAGAAGAAGTTTTGTCTTGTTGCCTCTAGCATCATACCTCTGCACCTCATGGGATGAAATATATCCAACTTGTCCGAACGCGTCATAATCTGAAGGCACCATCCTCATAACCGGAGGACATCATTCCATGGCCTAAGGATCTCTCAGATTTGCACAAAATTATTCAAAGGCTTCATGGTTCGGAGGCACCATTTTCATTGTCCGAGAACATTATTTCATGGCCTGTGAATCCCTTACCGCACAATTCATGGCCCAGGACGTCATGGTCTAAGGACGTCATCCTCACCATCCAAAGATAGTTTTCATAGCCTGAAGGGAATTTGCATCATGTCTAAATTTACGCTATATATATATATATATATATATATGCTCGCGATATATCTTTTGTGGATTTGCAGGTGACCCGGTAAGTAACTGTTATCCCAACAAGAGAAATCCCACTCCAGTTCCTTCAAATTATTTCAAACCTGACTGTTCACCGTAATCATTTCATCCTATTTGAAACTTTGTGTCCGTCCTTGTAACAACTCCATCGATTTTTTCCGTTGATGGATCCAGAACTACATACGGCCTGATTCCTGTAAACTAGGGATATGTAGGCAACTCGAAAGCCGGATTGCGGCCTACATCTCTCAAATCCCTATTCGGTCAAAATTGGCCATCATATCTTTACTCAGCAACTCTTTCATCCTTCCCAGTTAAAGAGGGGCAGTTGTTGATACACAATTTTTCCCATATATATTTTAAAAATACATATATACTTTCAAATAGTGCATGAGCATCAACCAGTATTTTTCCATAATTTTATGTAATTTTTAGGGGATTTTTAATCAATTTATTCCAGTATTTTATTATCTAAATAATTACTAATTGCATCACAAATAAGTTTATACTGATTATTACTTAATTGTTATCATTTATATTTATATTGATCTTTAATCATTTTATGTATAATTATATTTGTATCCTCAGGCTATAATTGCAATAACTTTGCAATAATAGCCCATATATGCATAATTACATTATTTACACGAATTATGACTTTTATATTTTTATAATATTAAGTAATTAATTTAAATCATTTTCATATACAAATAGCATTTTTTATCATTTTATTAATAATTTTATTAATAAAAATGGGTATTTAAAATATAGACCTTTTTAATTGATTTTTCGGACCTACCCCAGCCACTTACCCTATCAATCCCAATAACCCAATACCCAATAAACTAACCCAACTAAACATTCCCATAAGCGTCCAATTAAACCAGCCCCACCTAAATCTAATCTTGTTCGTTGATCTCATAAGATCGACGGTCCTAAATCCACCGTCCCTTTTTAATATATCAAAACCCCTAAACCCTAACTCATTCGCCCAGCCTACCATCTTTAGATACTCTCCTCTCCTCACTTATATCACCCCCTCAAACCCTAGCCCGCCGTCACACTTTCCCTTTTTGATTCATGGGATTCCCCATTGATTCCCTGCCTTACTTGGCTTTTTTTCTGTACTGGCTACCCGATCATGATGTTACTTGATTCATTTTCCTCAAATGGAAAGTGAATCTAAAGAGACTCGAACCAGATCTGGTTCAAGGTCTCTCATATCTTGGCCATTTCCGTCTATGTTCATCCTAATACCTGTGAGTATGAACATTTTTGTATTAGGGTTTCAAATCTCTGGTTCAAACCAGATTTGATTCAACTTCTTTTTATTTTTATGAATCTGGCTATTTTTTGGTTGAATCTATTTAGATCTTTTCAGATCTGAAATGATTTTATGTTTGTTTTGGTATTTCTCCTTTAAAATTTCAATACTTTTATCTCTATATTTTCTAGTCTTTTTCTATTATTATTCCTGACCGATCTTGTTTACCCTAGAATTAGGGTTTTGGTTTTTAACATATTTTTGCCAAAAATGTTTTAACCTTTAATATTTTTCCTTTTTGACTGATTCTACTTACTTTAATTAGTTCCATCTACATGCCTTTGTGTTTCTGCCTATTTTCGTAGGGTTCCGATCATTTAATTGTGCATTTTAATGTCTCTACCTGTTTGCCTTTAACTCTGGCGTTAATTTCTAAGTGATTTTTACTTACCCCAAATTAGGGTTTGAAATCATGTCTTCCCTTTTCATACAGTACTGGTGTTTACTTATGCAATTACCTGTTCTTACCTTATTTGGACCAATGTTTGATTAATAATTTGTGCTACTTCCCATAACTTAACATTACTGGCCTGATTTTATGTTCCGATTATTCAACTCGGCTTCTAATTGATTTTGGAATTATTTCTTACCTTATTTAACCTAGTACTTGACTACTGATTGATTCCATATAAGGTTTTCCTTAAATTAAGTGGTACTAGCCTAACTTTACTCGATTCTGTCTTGTTAATTTATTCATGCCGACCTTAATTGATTGGTAAGTTATTTTCATACCTTATTTGTGTATGATTGGTTCATTACCTTATTTTTTTACTTCATTAAGTGCTATTTAAACCCCCTTCCGCACTCCATTTAGGACAACTCTACAACTCTCGAACTCTCTGTTCTCAGAAAAATTTAAGCTCTCTTTATTCTCCTATTCTGATTTTTGCAATAAGTGGCTATTATTTGGCCGGCTGAAAGCCAAGGCCAAATTCTCTGGAATTTGATTGCTATTGCATTCTTACCTGCTTTCTTCTCAACTGGTATGCCTTAACTCTTACTATTTTGTTCTCTATGCTTTATTCGATTAGTTTGTTTCAATCCTTAGCATGATTCTGCTTTCTATGTGACTACATGATCTCATTTAGTAATAATGATAAACTAAGTTACTTCAAATAAGGTGAACCCTTTCCTAAGTTAGTTTTAATATTCAGTATGTCTCTTGTTCTGAACTTTGCCAATAACTGTAAGCATGCAAACGAATATGTTTGTGGCTTAATTCATGTATCTTGTCTGTTTAGTTCAAGTGTTTATGCCTCTGTATTTAAGACATGATTGTTTTACATACTAGTATGAATATCTAGCCTAATCAGATGCGAATCTATTTGAACTATGTGCTGAACATGAGCCTGTTTGTTTCTTGGTGCAGTTATGCCTGCAACTCTGTATTATGAACTTGCTTTCTTGTGAAATTGAACTATTTCAAAACCTGCCCCCTTTACCTTTTATGCACTAGTTTTCAAAATCCTACTCTTAGTCATTTAGGTTCTCACCACCCCCAGTTTGAGCACTGACTAGGGTCCTTGAGACTCCTCCGAACTCTAACACATTGGGGCTGGTCTTCANTAAAGTCGGGTAGAAATCCTGCCTATAGGTTTAATTATGTTGATTGAATCATGTACGTGTCATACATGCTTAGAGATCCTTCCTATAGGATTTTCCCGATTGTTTGATTCTGTATTTTTACATTCGCATACTAGAGATCCTGTTTATAGGCTTTTCCGTTAATTCTGCATTAGAATCTTGTTCATAGGATCTTACACATATTTTTAACCCAATGTGCATTAGTGACCATGTATATAGGATCCTATTTGTTTGAAATAATGATCTTTCATAGCAATCTACTTAATGTATGCGCACATGCAGTTAATAGATATCATGCCTGTAGGGTGAAATCAGTCTCAAACCTAGAAATCATACCTATAGGATTTAAAGCTAATAGATATCGTGTATATAGGGGGAAATCAGTTTCAAACTTAGAAATCTTGCTTATAAAGTTTAAATCAGCTTCAGACTTAGAAAGCATGCCTATAAGATTTAAAAGGATTAAAAACATGTCCTTATGAGTTAAAATCAGTGCTACACTTAGAAATCCTGTCTATAGGCCTGTAATTAATAAGCTCGTAGAAATCATGCCTATAGGATCCTGTTGTTCGACTCTGAATTTGTTCGCTACTGTCAATCACTTAGGCAATATATCTGTAGGACTTAAAAATGATTTTGGGTTTATAATTATGACATGTTACTGCCTGAAGTTCTCATATTCATGCTGAATATAATCAGTAGGCAAATAAATAGGTCTTAATGCTCGCCGTAATAAACTATCTCTGCATTCTATTTTCCCACATAGATATCCTGTCTATAGGATTCCAAAGTAATAAAGTTTGCGTGCTTTTGTTGTCTATGTGCGGAGGTCAATATGAGCCCCTACTTGTTCCTTATCTGAAAGTCCTATTTTTATTTTTTTTGTCGCCAAGATTCTCATTTTTCAGTAACATAGGTCGGTCTAGAACCACCATAAATAGAGGTCTTAATACCTCCAGGACCATAGGTAAGGGACAGGTAGCGCACGCATAAGGAACGAGCTAGAAATTGCTAGAACGCTTAAGTAACAACTTAAAGATAGTAATTGGGTAGTAAGGAGATGAAAGCCCATGTGTTAATACTATGAGTGACACCCCAACTTGCGGGAGTCACAAATTATTATATGGAATGATTATATTGGCTAAAAAACTTAGGACCCCCTATACTCCTGTTTAGAATAAATTGGATATCGCATTTGGCCAAATTGTTTTCTTCTCTTTTTTAGACTAATTCTTTTAATGTAAGTTCGGTCGGACCCACCATTGTGGACCTCGAGGGGTGCCTAACACCTTCTCCTCAAGGTAATTTGAGCCCTTACCCGATCTCTGGTGATGTAAACTAGTTCTATGAGTTAATTGCTCTAGGTGCCCTAACGCACCTTATTCCGTTAGGTGGCGAATCTCTCAATTCGTTACCCTCTCAAAAGGAGTTATCCCAAAAATATCGAAACCCGATTTTGCTAGAAAAAATTGACACAACAATGGTAACATGTGTATATGAAGACCAGGAATTGAACTCTGTTGGTGTGACCTGTTAATGAACTCACTTGCATGTTTAATTAAATTACTATAGATTGTTTGTTTTGTTCAAATGAACTAAGAATTGAGACCTCTACTTATTTCTCCATGTCTGCCATATACCACTATGTATAGAAAAAACCTGATCATGAACTGGAGTGCTATTTGTCTCTAACAGTTGAAAAACCTATTAAATTGTTCATTGTTGCATACTAGATATCATGCTATTAGGCAAACTGATCGTTTCTGCTTGCATTGATGTCTCTATTGTTTGTTATCATCTTTGGGAAGTTTGAGTCAGTGCTAGTGAAATTGTTCCATGAAGTTGGGTCTCAGGCATATATATGTTAGCTCTGGAATATTTTGAATATTACTAAGTGTGTGTTGGCTTATTTTAAGTAGTATGAACCTGTTTAATGAACTTGAAGTGTTAAGCATTCATTAGAGTTAATAAAATGAAAGTATCCCTATCACTTACCTATGCTCAAATCACTTAAACAGGAACTTGTGAACTTGAATTGGTTTAATGATAATATGTCACTAGCTCTTCTTATTTTTATGTCTGCGGGATGACCTTCCTAAGTGTCCCGATACATGCTATAATCACCTTAAGGTCATTGATATTATTGGACCCTATAAGTCTACTTGCAGTAGTCTGCCTTTCTATTTAAGGTTCTAATAAAAGATGCTAAAGTAAATGTTGTGATTGGTTCTGATCTATCCATATCCATGCACTCTAATAATGATGTTCCCAATAGTTTTGTTGAAATTATGTGTATCTGAACCTTTTTGTCTACTACTTCTTTCATGATAACTGCTAAGTTGATAATTCATTTATGTCTAAACCTTTGAGGAAGAGTAAGAGTGTGTGGCTAAGGGTATTTGGGTGTGAAACCTGATTTGTAGTTAAGATATCCCTCCCTGACACAAGCACTGCTCGGGGTCCATGATACCCTCATGAACTTCTCAGTGTCAGGGGTCCACAAGGGGGTTTTATCCATGGATAAGGATTTACTCTAAGCCTTTAGTCACTAAATTTTATTAATCTTGATAGGATTAACACAAAATGAAATTTACTTTACTCCTTAGCTTTTTATTATCATCACTTTTTATGATCTTTATTTGTTTGTTCTATATCGATATACACTAATGACTGTGAGAATGTAATTTTTTGCCTCATCAAAAATATTCCTACAAAACTAATAAATAGATTATTCTTATTTATTTTAAGATCTTTTTTAGAATCGTGATAATTATTTAAAATTATTTACATTTGGTTGCATTTTTTCATGCATTTTTCATGTAGCACTTTTGGAGTCATAGAAAATATACTTGCCAATAGTTTCAACATAACTTTCAAGAAGTTTTAGTGTAAAAATGCTGAAAATCATAAAAAGGCCCCTCGGCCAAAACATATTTCATAAGTTCAGAGTGAAAGTGGTAAAATCATAAGTAGCCCCTCAGGCAAAAACATGTATCATAATCAGCCCCTCGGGCAGGCCTCACAATCATTCATAATCATCCCCTCGGGCATACCTCACAGTCACTCATAATCAGCCCCTCGGGCATACCTCACAGTCACTTATGCCCCCCAATCACTCATCAATCGGCACTCGCACTCAGTAGGCACCTACGCTCACTGGGGGTGTGTACAGACTCCGGAGGGGCTCCTTCAGCCCAAGCGCTAATATCAAGCCACCTCGTGGCGTATCATAACCTCACAAATCAGGCCCTCGGTCTCACTCAGTCAGAACCTCTCAAAAGCCCCTCGGGCGTATCAGTAAAAACGGGGTACTCGACCCAAAACATCATTTTTATATCTTAAAATAGTGTCAACAAGGCTGAGTTTCGAAAACAGTAAGCACAATATGACTGAGCGTAAATCATAAATGAATAGTGAGGAAATAGTAGTAAAAAGCTCCGAAGGGGTCTAAACAAGTCGGCACGAGGCCCCAAACACGGCTTATATCCCAAATATAGCAATAGTGTTTAGAACACAATTTAACATATGATTTAGAGTAAAATACGCAACTCAATAGTTGTCGCGGAGAGGACAAGTCCAATCCAAAAATCAGTGTGCACCACATACTCGTCATTCGATATGTGCGCCATTCTAAAAACAGTGAGAAATATGAAGTCCGGGGTTTCATACCCTCAAGACAAGATTTATAGCCAATACTTACCTCTACCGGGACACAACACTAATCCGCGATGCTCTTGCCCCTCAAATTGGCTCCCTATTGCTCCGAATCTAACCAAACCAAATTAACATTATCAATATACGCTAAAGGAACAAAACCCAATCAAAAATTATCAATTTAGACACAATTCTCGAGATTCGGCCAAACCCGAGCCCCAGGCCCACGTCTCGGAATCTGATAAAAATTACATCACAAGAACCCTTATCCTCCCACGAGTCCGTGCATACCAAGAACATCAAAATCTGACCACAATTGCTCACTCAAATTACCAAAAGAAATTTTCAAACTTTTCCACCCATTTTTCCCAAATTCTTACTTAATTCCTCAAATTGCATGGTGAAAACCAAGACAAATTCATGAAATTAAACCAAAAATGATTGAAGAACACTTACCACAAGAATCCCACTGAAAATCTCGTCAAAAATCTCCTTCCCCCGAGCTCTCAAATGGCAAAATGACTTATGGCCAAGAACCCCCGAAATTAGAACTTAAACTGTCTGCCCAGACTTCTACTCAGTGCGATCGCGGAAAAAAGCACGCGATCGCGAAGAAAAAAATGTTGCCTAGTCAAACTAACCCTATGTGATCGTAGAAACACCTATGTGATCGCGGAAGACAACTCCTCAAAGCAATGCGATCGCGACCAGCTCTATGTGATCCCATAGAGCAATTTCATCACCTCATTGCCACACGCGCCCACACTGTGCGATCGCAACAAGCCTGGCGCGACCGCACTGTTCTGCCTCCTCCCACTACACGATCGTGTACCATACATTGCGATCGCATAACACAATTTTTGTTGCCTCGCCAACAAACCTATGCGATCGCAGCCTCACCATTGCGATCACATTCAAGGAAACCAGACCAAGAAAATATAGCAACCACAACAGTCCTTTTAAGGCCAAACACACTCCGTTAACCACCCGAAACACACACGAGGCCCCGGGACCTCAACCAAACCTACCAACACACCCCATAACATCATTCAAACTTAGGCGATCCTTCGAAACACCAAAAACAATGCAAAAACACCACAATTACATCAAATTAAAGCCTATGAACTTTGAAACTTCTAAATTTCGCCAATGATGCCGAAACCAACCAAAACACCTCCGATTGACCTCAAAATTTGCACACATATCCAAATTGACATTACAAACATGTTTCAATTTCCGAAATTCCATTCCGGCCCCGATAGACTACTTTCCACTGCCGACTGGAAATCGCCAAAAACTAATTTTCGCCAATTCAAGCCTAGTTCTACTCCGGACATCAAAACTTCATTCCTAACACACTCCTAAGTCCCAAATCACCTAACGAAGCTATCCAAGCCATAAAATCCGTATTTCAAAGTCGTTTACCAATAAATCAACTTCCACTTTACTTTTTCACTATTGAACCAAGTTAAGAGACTAAGTGTCTCATTTCTCACCACGACCACTCCAAACCCGAACCAACCGACCCAACACACATGAATAAAGTTGAACCACATATAATTAAGGAGAAATGGGGGAAAACGGGGCTAAACTCTCGGAACGACCGGCCGGATCGTTACATCCTCCCTCACTTAAACATACGTTCGTCTTCGAACGTGCCAAGAGTTGTTCTCCAACATCATCAAACTGCCACGTACCCTACCATGCACATACCTGGGGGTGATCCCACGTCACTCTATCCCATATAGGTCCAATCCTGACCCATAAACCTTAGAACCAAATTCCCACTTCTGAAATAATATACAAGGTCAAAATTCCATAACTATAAACTGAACAAGTTTGAACATGCTGAATCAAGCCATATACGCACCCCAGATGAAATCACATAATACATCGCATTCCTCAAACACCAAGAGCGATAACTCCTAATCACAATAGCTGCTCAGAACAACCCAATGCCGGTACATAACCTCTTATCAAGAACAGCCTCGCTCTAACACTTTCATATACTACCGATGAGGAAAGAAACACGTAGAAACTAGCAACCATTCGTCCGATCAGCCAAACATGAAGCTCCTTCTTCCTAAATAGGAATTAAAGAAAATTTCTAAGCCGACTCCCGATATTTATCCTTCCAACTATTCTGTAGACAATTCTAAAAATATTCATTCTAGGTCCACTGACCTCTTCTCATCCATCACGACCACTCTGATGACATGACACATTGATACAATTCGAAGCCAAAACCTGTGCAACTCGTGCACTTAATAGCAACATCCCAATGTAATCAAATTATATTTAAGATCCACACGAGAGGATTATCCTGCATTAACAATTACCATCACCATATCATGTTAACAGCATGGCACACACCGTAAAAATCAAAACACACAAATCCAATACAAAATGTCATACCCCTACATAACTCCTCTACACTGCGTGAGCTCATCCAAACGGTGGTCCACTAGAAAGACTTCAAGACACCTTGTCCAAAATCAATAACCATTCGAAATTCGACATCAAGTATTTAAAGTGCATCGCCATAACCAAGGGAAATCCGGACGATACCATGCCACACGAATCAGAAGGTACATAACCAACATGTCTCAATCCCGCAGCATCCAATTACTTACATTACTCAAATCTAGCTATAAATCCCAATTAGAACCGCACGATATGTGCATATAAAAAATAATCACCACTCCTCGCAACACCGAAGAGTAACTCATAGATCACTCCAGAACATGAATAAACTCAATCACAATCGAATGGTACATTCCTCAATAATAGAAATTCGGAGCCAACAATTCCGACCCGGTGCAGAACACACACCCATATTAGCCTACCAATAAACCTAAATTAACTATGGTCACCCATAACAGATAGATAACTTACCGAAAAGTTCACAATGACGAAATCATGGTACATACTAACATCTTACTAGCTCTGCTTGCATCTTCACACTTCACTACCACAAAATAACCTGTTTATGAGAACTCTCAGTCTCGAAGTCCATGAAGTGCACGGATTACTACATATGATCTCAACTCCACCTCTCGAATACGTGACACATCCCAAATACTCAATCATTCCACGAGGGATACCCCTATGATTCTTCCGTGTCACCAAGTAACCTTGAATATCAACCGTCGATCCAACAAGAGAACGTCGCGATACCAATAAAGTACCCTTAACTCAAACACATTGCTCTTTCTGAAATGTATACCCTCATTAAACCGCACCAAGTAGTGATATCATTTACCTAGTCATCTGAAACTGTCCATGCTACCTAAGAAATTTTGTTTTGACCTTCCTTCCAGAACTGAACCACGACCTCACATATGCAAATCTCAACTCTAACCACATACCGCATACGCCATGCCATCCCATGCAATTATGGGAACTTCTTGATCCCTTCCGAGCCATAAGCAACTACGTACCCAACTAGCCAAGAACTTCATTTGATCCCATTTAGAATTAAATTCACTATACGTCACCCGCACCTCACGCCAGAAGAAAATATGCACCCTTAACCGTTGTAGAAACCATCAGGAACTATCCGAAATCCCATTTGCGCTACACCAAACCATCAGGACTGAATCCTTCTAACTCAACCAAGCTAAGCAGGCCACCAAAAATCCAAGAGCATTGCTAAGAAACACCCGTAAAAACTCGTCACCTTATGAACACCCAAAGAACTAATCATATCCCTTACCATGCCGATTTGACCTACTACCAAGTTGCCCTATTTACCCAAGTTTCTTCTGACTTACCTTCAAATTGATACTTCTCCTTGCCATAATACCACAATTCTCAATCCAGACTCACCTCACGAGTCCCAAGCATAAAATTCTACCGTCTAAAGCTCGTAATCCACCGAATACTCCCTCAAATATCCCCAAGAGTATCACATTCAAAATACTTATCCTAAAGAGACTTCCTGTGAATCTAAAGCCATTACCTTCACTTTCCTGATATTGATATGTAGAATCCATGATAACGTAAAAATGCCATAAGTCCTGATACCCTCAAACGTAAATATTAATCACACTGACCAATTAGGCAGAATCGACCTGACCCATTTGCACACCAACATACTAGGAAAGTAATCCACTCCCTTGAAGCCACATTAAAATTCATACATTGCACACACTACACCTTTTATAATTACCTCCCAATCATTCCATAGAATTCATTATAAAGACCCGTAAAATTTCTATGTCTAAAATAATGCCCAAATAGATCCCTATGCTGTTATAACTGTAGAAATTCTTAAAATGGTCTTATTTTGAGTAAAGAGTATCCGAGAACTTGAAAAATTAAATTTTCCAGAAATTACGCATTATGCGACGCACTATGTGATCGCATAACAGGTATGCGGACCGCATAGTGGTCGCAAACCTGGACAGTCTAATGTCCAAAAGGAGGACAACTATGCGGCCCCGAATGCGATCGAATTTTGGGTATGCGGACCGCATATTTGTCGCATTCTTGCCCCATGGTTTTTGCGTGGGAGGTTATGCGACGCACTATCCGATCGCATAACAGGTATGCAAACCGCATAGTGGTCGCATACCTGGTCAGTGTGGTTCCCATTTTGGCCCAATTGAAGGCCAACTATGCGACAGGAATGCAGACCACGTAGCAGGAATGCGATCACATTCCTGACCGCATCTCTGTGTCGGGGCTCCTCTTTTCTAAATTTTAAACCCGACCCACTGTTTTATAAAACACCCCTTCCCTTCATTTTTAATGAATTTCTGGGCAAAAATAAAGATAGAAGAAGAGATTTCTTGAGAGAGAAGGTTTCAACATCATCCAATTTGGTTTTCCAAAATCACTCAAGCCCGGAAATTATCAAGTTATTGTCATCTTCTTCACTCAAAGAGGTAAGTCTTCACCCTATTTTCCCAATTTCCTAGATTTTGTGTAAAAATAAAACACACATAGGTTGGGTCTTGAAAATAAAAAGTGAAATCTTACATGCATGTGAATTAAATCCCATAATCTAGTAAAGGGAAGAACAAGTTTGGGTAATTATTCTCAAAAGGGGGTTAGTAGTCTAAAGGGTCACATAATGCTTGATAAAAATGTTCAATTAAGTACAAGATTCCTAATTCTAAGTGAAATATGTCACATTGTGGAGTAGATTGACGGTGCTAGACGGTCCGGTGAATTGATTAAAAAGGGGACGACTCGAGGTATGTATGGCTAACTTTAATCTTCGTAGAGTCACCTTGTTTGTGTCCAAACATTCTGTATGAGTTTCTTGCTGAGTATATGTGAATTGATTGCCCGGTTTTGTTGAAGTATGAGATTGCATTCTCTGATTTGTCTTAGTCGATTATCGTGATAATTGAGATTGTGAAAGGTGACTTCTATATGATTACTTTAACATGTGCAAGGTTTGCTAAATGCTTG
Organism: Nicotiana paniculata; assembly: GCA_005239505.1. Classification (NCBI taxonomy): domain Eukaryota; kingdom Viridiplantae; phylum Streptophyta; class Magnoliopsida; order Solanales; family Solanaceae; genus Nicotiana; species Nicotiana paniculata. Next base: position 76,489 of record ML357388.1, on the reverse strand, counting down.
AGTATGTTGGTATGAAAGAATTATGACAAACCCAAATATGTAAATGTATCTAAGTGATAAGGGCTATGTAACAAGTGATGAAGGAGAATTGTGAATTGATCTAATTGAACTAAATGACCATGGAAATATCGTATATGACTCATTGTCGGCAAGCTTTGTTGTGGATAAACTTCATATGGATTGTTGGTTGTAATGAATTTATATTCTTGTTGATGAATAACTTTATGGTTAAATTAGTGGATGATAAAGACTATTGTGAGCACATGATTGTTTGGGTGTTATGAAATTGTACTCTTGATGATATGAAGCCCTGTGATTGGATTGTGGGCTGTTATTGTTTGCTATGAAATGTGATGGTCTGGTGGGATCCGGTTGCACGCTGCAACATGAAGTAATAAGGGTGGAGAGGTAATAAGGGTGAAGTGTAATATTTTACGGTGGGACTGGGTTGCACGCCGCAACATGAAGTAATAAGGGTGGAGTGTAAAATTTAAGGTGGGATCGGGTTGCACGCCGCAACAAGAAACGTAAGGTGGGATCGGGTTGCACGCTGCAACAGCATGTAATAAAGATGAAATGTGATTGTGTTGGAATTAGAATCTGTAAGGCTCTCAATTGTACTTGTTGCTATATCACTGTGCACTATGTGTTGGTTCCTTTAACTTCTTTCTATCTGTGCATCTCTTGATTTTAATTTGAGTAAAGTTTGCTCATACATGCTAGTACTATTCCACAGTACTAACGTCCCTTTTGTCGGGGGTTCTACATCTTTTATATGGATGTAGGTGGGTCCATAGCAGGTAGCCCAGTTCGCGTTAGTGGTGCCTTCTCCTCATCTTTCAGCAAGTACTGGTGAGCCCCACTTCCTCCCGGGGCCGTGTGTAATTCATGTCATCTCTTTTGAGTCTATTATGTATTGTAAGGTATAGCCGGGGCCTTGTTGCCGGCAAAGTATTTTATAAATTCCTAGTATTCGTAGAGGCTCTATAGACATGATGTGGGTGTATATATGTATTTTGGTTATTCACTGTACGTATTCGGAAATCGTGATCCGTATTGGAAAGTTATGTATGTATTGTGTATGCTTTGGGAATCAAATTGTTGAAATGCTAAAAGAGAAATGAACTTAAGTTTGTAAGTCCACGCTTAAATCCTAAGTTGTTATTTCATATGGAATATGGTACATTGTATATATGGGGGGAAACGTGTTGGGTAGGAAAGGCAATCCAGGTCCGCTTGACCGGGTTCACCCGGTTAGGTGCTGGTCTCATCCCTCTGTTTTTGGGGCGTGACAAACCTTTTATCAGAGCCTAAGGTTTTAAAAGTGTCCTAGGATGTCTGAAAGCCGTGTCTAGTAGAGCCCTTCTTATCGGTGTGTCGTCGACCACATCTATAATTAGGGGGCTGCATGGACATTTAGGAAGTACCCTTTTATTGATATTCTAAATCGTGCGATATGGTGGAAGATGAGGTTGCCTATCCCTAACTCGTGAATTTTTCTGATGTTCAGTAAATGGCACCCAAGAAGAGAGCTCGACTCGGCCTAGAGGCCAATGCCACCCCAGGAGTGGCCGTGAATTCTTTATCTGATGGTGCGGGTGAGAATGATTCCCCAACCCTAAATCTCCCTGACTCTTCCATCCCAGGCCAGGATATTCCTATTATTGCTCCAACGGAGGGTGCTACAGTCCCTCCCGCTGATGTTCCTGATCCTTCTTCAGTCCCAGCTTCCGATCCTGGTATTTTTGATGGGGACCTCAAGGGAGCTATTCAGATGTTAACCCAGTTAGTGGCCTCCCAGGCCCAAAGATCGCATGTTGCCCCTACATCCTCTAGCGAGCAAGGAGATTCTTCGGGTTCCAGGGTCAACCAGTTTCTGCGGTTAGCCCCTCCAGAGTTCACAGGAACCGACCCAGGGGCTAACCCTCAGGAGTTCATTGATGAGATGTATAAGACCCTCCGAGTTATGAGGGCTACTGAGACAAAGGGGTTTAGTTAGCTTCCTATCGTCTGAAGGGAGCGGCATATTCGTTGTTTGAAACGTGGGAGAGTTCCCATGGGGTGGGGAGCCCTCCGGAAAAGTGGGATGAGTTTGTTGATGCCTTCATCGATCATTTCTTGCCTGCCGAGACTATGGTAGCCCGTGCTGTGGAGTTCGAGGTCCTGAAGCAGGGCAACATGAGTGTGTGGGAGTATCATATGGACTTTGTGCGCTTGTCCAAATATGTTGTTCACATGATGCCGACTATGGAGGCTAGAGTTCGTCGGTTTGTTCAGGGCCTTAGTCCCTTGGTTATTAATGAACGTGCTACAGCTGCCTTGCATTCGAATATGAATTATGGGAAAATAGTGGGATTCGACCAGGCTACAGAGGCTCGGAAATTGAAAATAAGGATGGAGAGAGAGAGCAGTAGTAGGGCCCGGTCAGCGGGCGACCCTGGGAGCTCAGTTGGAGGTGTGAGATCAACCCTTGGGAGAGGATCATCAGGGCCATCTCATTCATATGCTCAGTCCTCAGCCAGTGCGCTGCCATCAGGGCAAAGTTATCATCAGGGAGGTCGTTTTAGACCCGGTTCAGATAGCAGGAGGTTCCATTAGTCGGGTCATTCTGGTGGGAGGTTCCAGCAGCAGCGGAGGGTCCCATGCCCTAAGTGTGGGAGACTTCATACTGAGCCTTGTTACTTGGATATTCTGGTATGCTATAGATGTGGAGAGAGAGGCCATATCCAGCGAGATTTTCGCGCACCCAGTCAGGGCGCGAGTAGGGGTACTGCTCAGCCATCCATCTCTTCAGTCGCTACATCTTCGGCACACCCTCCAGCTCCAGCAGGGCGTGGTACAGTTAGGGGTGGAGCACGGGGTCAAGGGTGACCCAGTCGGTTCTATGCTTTGAGTGGTCGCCAGAATGCGGAGGCTTCCCCAGATGTGGTCACAGGTATTCTGACTGTTCAGTCACATGATGTTTATGCTCTTATTGATCTCGGGTATTCTTTGTCATATGTTACTCCATTTGTTGCTTCATATTTTGGGATAGAACCCGAACAACTTAACGAGTCGTTCTCTGTGTCGACTCCGGTTGGCGATTCTATTATGGTCGTGCGAGTCTATAGAAATTGTGTTGTCACGGTGCGTGGTCGGATACCACAGCCAATATTATTAAGTTAGGAATGGTAGATTTTGATGTAATTATGGGGATGGATTGGCTTTATTCGTGCTTTGCTAAACTCGACTGCCGAACCAGAATTATGAGGCTCGAGTTTCCTAATGAATCAGTTATCAAGTGGGAGGGAAATAATGTTACGCCAAGAGGTAGATTCATTTCCTAGCTTAAGGCCTCAAAGATGATCAGAAAGGGTGCATCTATCATTTGGTTCGGGTTGCGAACGCCACCTCAGAGGTGCCTGCCCCTGAGTCCGTGCCGGTTGTGAACGAGTTTCTTGAAGTGTTTCCGGACGAGCTTCCTGGGATTCCACCAAATAGAGAGATTGATTTCGGGATTGATGTATTGCTAGATACGCAGCCAATATCTATTCCACCTTACAGGATGGCGCCGGCAGAATTAAGGGAGTTGAAAGAACAATTGAAAGATCTATTGGAAAAAGGTTTCATTCGGCCAAGTGTGTCGCCTTGGGGCGCACCGGTTCTTTTTGTCAGAAAGAAAGACGGATCGCTTCAGATGTGAATTGTTTATCGGCAGCTCAACAAGGTCACCATCAAGAATAAGTATCCATTGCCTCGGATAGATGGTTTGTTCGACCAGTTGCAAGGTGCTAAGTTCTTCTCAAAGATTGACTTGTGGTTCGGGTATCATCAGTTAAAAATCAAGGAGCAGGATATTCCTAAAACTGCCTTCAGGACTCGATATGGGCACTTTGAATTTCTGGTAATGTCTTTTGGGATAACCAACGCCCCAGCAACTTTTATGGACCTTATGAATCGGGTTTTCAAATTGTTTCTCGACTCCTTTGTGATTGTCTTCATTGACGATATTCTTGTTTATTCGCGGAGTCAGGAGGATCATGCTAATCACCTCAGGGCAGTTCTGCAGACTCTTCATCAGCACCAATTGTATGCAAAGTTTTCAAAATGTGAGTTTTGGCTAGAATCAGTCACCTTTTGGGCCATGTTGTTTCCAGGGAAGGGATTCGGGTTGATCCCCAAAAGATTGCAGCGGTAAAGGATTGGCCTAGGCCAACGACCCCGATAGAGATTCGTAGTTTCTTGGGTCTAGCTGGGTATTATCGGACGTTCGTGGAGGGATTCTCTACTCTCACCACCCCATTGACTAAGCTGACGCAGAAAGTAGTTAAGTTTCAGTGATCCGATGCATATGAAAAGAGTTTCCAGGAATTAAAGTCGAGATTGACTTTGGCACCAGTGTTGACCTTGCCAGAAGGTTCAGAGAGATTTGTGGTTTTATTGTGATACTTCGAGAGTTGGTTTGGGGTGTGTGTTGATGCAATGTGGTAAAGTCATAGCGTATGCTACAAGGCAGCTCAAGAATCACGAGAAGAATTATCCGACACATGATTTGGAGCTCGCGACGGTTGTGTTTGCATTAAAAATCTGGAGGCATTATCTTTATGGGGTCCATGTGGACGTGTTCACAGACCACAAGAGTTTTTAGTATTTATTCAAGCAGAAGGAGTTGACTTAAGGCAGTGGAGGTGGTTATAATTGCTCAAGGACTATGATATGAATATTTTGTACCACCCAGGGAAGGCGAATGTGGTAGCCGACGCTCTTAGATGGAAATCCATGGTAGCTTGGCACATTTGGAAGCCGGACAGAGGCTTTTGGCTCAGGAAGTTCATCAATTAGCTAGTCTGGGGGTCTGTCTTTCGACCTCAGATGAAGGGGATGTCGTGGTGCGTAATGGAGCAGAATTTTCGCTTGTAGATGAAGTCAAGGGAAAGCAATTCAGGGATACGTTTTTGGCACAATTGAGGGAAGAAATTTTGAATCACAAGACTTCAGCATTTTCACTCGCCAATGATGACGGTGTCATGCGGTGTCAAGAGAGGTTATGTGTTCCAGATGTGGATGATCTCCGGGAAAGGGTGATGGCAGAGGCTCTTAATTCCAGGTATTCCGTACACCCAGGTTCTACGAAAATGTATCATGATCTAAAGGAAATTTATTGGTGGAATGGTATGAAGAGGGGTGTTGCGGACTTTGTGGCTAAGTATTCAAATTTTCAGCAAGTGAAGGCCAAGCATCAGAGGCCCGGTGGATTGACACAGCTTATGAAAATACCAATGTGGAAATGGGAGATGATCAATAAGACTTTGTGGTGGGGTTACCTCGCACTCCACGTAGGTTCGACTCGATTTGGGTGATAGTGGATTGACTCACGAAGCCGGTACATTTATTGCCAGTCAAGTCCATCGATACTGCAGAACAGTACGCTCAGTTGTATATCAAAGAAATAATCAAGCTCCATGGCACTCCAGTATCTATTATCTCGGATTGAGGGGCCCAATTTGTAGCTAACGTTTGGAAGAAATTTCAGCAAGGTTTGGGTACTCAGGTAAATCTCAGCACAGCATTCCATCCACAAACTGATGGGCAGGCAGAGCGGACTATTCAGACGCTTGAAGATATGTTTTGGGATTATGTATTAGATTTCAAGGGTGGCTGGGATGATCACTTGCCGCTTATAGAATTTGCTTATAATAACAGTTTCCATGCTAGTATTCAGATGGCCCCATTTGAGGCATTGTATGGAAGGAGATGTAGATCTCCGATCGGATGGTTTGAGGTTAGTGAGGCAGAATTGTTAGGACCAGACCTTGTGCATCAAGCTATGGAAAAAGTTAGAGTCATTCAGGAGAGGATGAAAACTGCTCAGAGTCGTCAGAAATCCTATGCAGACGTTCATCATAGAGAATTGGAATTCCAAGTAGATGATTGGGTATTCTTGCAGGTGTCTCCCATGAAGGGAGTAATGCGGTTTGGGAAAAAAAGGAAATTGAGCCCAAGGTATGTCGGGCCATATAGGATTGCTCAAAGGATAGGACAGGTGGCTTATAGGCTGGAATTGACCACTGAGATGTCATTAGTGCACACGGTGTTCCATGTGTCTATGTTGAAGAAAGTGGTTGGAGATCCATCAGCCATCGTGCCAGTTGAGAATATTGAGGTTAATGAAGAATTATCGTATGAAGAGGTTCCGGTTGTTATTCTTGATAGACAAGCCGATAGATTGAGGAACAAAGAAATTGCTTCAGTTAAAGTGTTGTGGCAAAGTCAGCACATTGAGGAAGCCACGTGGGAAGCGGAAAATGAAATGAAAGAAAAATATCCCCATTTGTTTGAATAATCTAGTAGTGATCGTGCGAACTGTCATCTCTAAGAAAATTATATGTTATGTTCAGTTTTGTGCAAAAGCACCCCATTTTCCCCTAATTGCTCTACTATTGTAACTTCTCAAGTTGTGCCATAATTGTGTATGTTATGATTATCTGAGTAATGTGCAACCCCTTGGATTAAATGAAATTATGCGAAACTCATGTGATGGTTAGATGATCGATTGAAGTGTAGATTAGTAATGGTTAATCGAAGAAAAGATTGGTAATGATTAATTGAAGTGCATATGGCATGTTGAAGTAATTGAATTATATGGGACTTGTCGAGGTGACCAAATTATGTGCAAGGCCATGAAATAACTAGTTATGTGTGGAATTGGTTAAGAAACATGTGTTTCGGGGGCTCTCTGGCAGGTAGATAGGCTTAATTACAGAGGAAACTCTGGCAAAATTTTCAGAAAATATCGGAGTTAGAAAAAAAAATTGGGGGTTGGCATATTGTGTTTTCAAAACCAAATGATTTCCTGATCTTCATTCGAGGATGAATGATTTTAAGTGGAGGAGGATGTAAAGACCCATAAAATTTCTATGTCTAAAATAATGCTCGAATAGGTCCCTGTGTTGTTATAACTGTAGAAATTCTTAAAACGGCCCTATTTTGAGTAAAAAGTATCACAGAACTTGAAAAATTAAATTCTCCAGAAATTGCACGTTATGCGACGCACTATGCGATCGCATAAAAGGTATGCGGACCGCATAGTGGTCGCATACCTGGACAGTCTACCGTCCAAAGGGAGAACAACTATGCGGCCCCGAATGTGATCGCATTTTGGGTATGGGACCGCATAGTTGTCGCATTCTTGCCCCATGGTTTTTGCGAGGGAGGTTATACGACGCAGTATGCGATTGCATAACAGGTATATAAACCGCATAGTGGTCGCATACCTGGTCAGTGTGGTTCCTATTTTGGCCCAATTGAAGGCCAACTATGCGATAGGAATGCGGACCACATAATAGGAATGCGATCACATTCCTGACCGCATCTCTGTGTCAGGGCTCCTGTTTTCTAAATTTTAAACCCGACCCCCTATTTTATAAAACACCCCTTCCCTTCATTTTTAACGAATTTCTGACCAAAAATAGAGAGAGAAGAAGAGAGTTCTTGAGAGAGAAGGTTTCAACATCATCCAATTTGGTTTTCCAAAATCACTCAAGCCCGAAAATTATCAAGTTATTGTCATCTTCTTCACTCAAAGAGGTAAGTCTTCACCCTATTTCCCCAATTTCCCAGATTTTTTGTAAGAATAAAACACACATAGGTTGGGTTTTGAAAATAAAAAGTGAAATCTTGCATGCATGTGAATTAAATCCCATAATCTAGTAAAGGGAATAATACGTTTGGGTAATTATTCTCAAAAGGGGGTTAGTAGTCTAAAGAGTCACATAATGTTTGATAAAAATGCTCAATTAAGTACAAGATTCCTAATTGTAAGTGAAATATGTCACGTTATGGAATAGATTGACGGTGCTAGACGGTCCGATGAATTGCGATAGAAATTAAAAAGGGGACGACTCGAGGTATTTATGGCTAACTTTAATCTTCGCAGAGTTACCTTGTTGATGTCCAAACATTCGGTATGAGTTTCTTGCTGAGTATATGTGAATTGATTACCCGGTTTTGTTGAGCTGTGAGATTGCATTATCGGATTTGTCTTAATCGATTATCGTGATAATTGAGATTGTGAAAGGTGACTTCTATGTGATTACTTTAACATGTGCAAGGTTCATTAAATTCTTGAGTATGTTGGTATGAAAGAATGATGACAAACCCAAATGCGCAAATGTATCTAAGTGATAAGGGCTATGTAACAAGTGATGAAGGGGAATTGTGAATTGATCTAATTGAACTAAATGACCATGGAAATATCATATATGACTCATTGTCGGCAAGGTTTATTGTGGATATTTCATATGGATTGTTGGTTGTAATGAATTTATATTCTTGTTGATGAATATCTTTGTGGTTGAATTAATGGATGATAAAGACTATTGTGAACACATGATTGTTTGGGTGTTATGAAATTGTACTCTTGATGATATGAAGCCCTGTGATTGAATTGTGGGTTGTTATTGTTTGCTATGAAATGTGATGGTCTGGTAGGATCGGGTTGCACGCTACAACACGAAGTAATAAGGGTGGAGAAGTAATAAGGGTGAAGTGTAATATTGTACGGTGGGATCAGGTTTCACGCCGCAACACGAAGTAATAAGTGTGGAGAGGTAACAAGGGTGGAGTGTAAAATGTAAGGTGGGATCGGGTTGCACGCCGCAACAAGAAATATAAGGTGGTATCGGGTTGCACGCTGCAACAGAATGTAATAAAGCTGAAATGTGATTGTGTTGGAATTAGAATATGTAAGGCTCTCAATTGTACTTGTTGCTATATCACTGTGCACTATGTGTTGGTTCCTTTAATTTCTTTCTATCTGTGCATCTCTTGATTTTACTTTGACTAAAGTTTTCTCATACATGCTAGTACTATTCCACAGTACTAACGTCCCTTTTGCCGGGGGCGCTACATCTTTTATATGGATGTAGGTGGTTCCATAGTTGGTAGCTTAGTTTGCTGTTAGTGGTGCCTCCTCATCATCTTTCAGCAAGTACTGGTGAGCCCCACTTCCTCCCGGGGCCGTGTGTAATTCATGCCATCTCTTTTGAGTCTATTATGTATTGTAAGGTATAGCTGGGGTCTTGTTGCCGGCAAAGTATTTTATAAATTCCTAGTATTCGTAGAGGCTCCAAAGACATGATGTGGGTGTATATATGTGTTTTGGGTAGTCACTGTACGTATTCGAAAATCGTGATCCGTATTGGAAAGTTATGTATGTATTGTGTATGCTTTGGGAATTAAATTGTTGAAATATTAAAAGAGAAATAAACTTAAATTTGTAAATCCACGCTTAAATCCTAAGTTGTTAGTTCATATGGAATATGGTGCATTGTATATACGGGGAAAAAGTGTTGGGTAGGAAAGGAAATCCAGGTCCGCTTGACCGAGTTCACCCGGTTAGGTGACGGTCTCGTCCCTCGATTTTGGGGTGTGACATTCATTTACCCATAGATTACATTACAACCTGTATCGAAGAATTTTCATTAATCGAGTCATTCCTAGACCCCACACCTGCAGGTCATAACTTATTTACCAATATACCTCGAATTGAAACCAATACACACAAAATCGTGTAATCAACTTATCATTAACAGACTCCCCCACTTGGCTCAAAGCCAATGACCAAGACAACAAATAACTCACAACTCCCATAATAACACAACCCGTCTAACAGCTCAAGTCATCTGCAAAATCTCGCATTCACCATTGTAATAGTCATGCCAACTTCCACAAGCGATCTAAACTCAAATTACAACATATATCATTTACTGGTAGAAGAGAACTTACTACAGAACATCATAAGGATCACACACCCCAGGACAACTCGCAGGAGATACCCCTGCCCGCTTAGCCTCAACTGATATCTCTCTATGCACTTCTGAAGACCATAACTATCACGTAATCACTACACCTTTCTGCATCTAAACACAAACAATGCCTACCCTCGAGGCATCACAATACGCGGTAAGAACCTGAAGCCGATGGCAGATATAACACTATAGCGGTGGTCAAAGAAATTTTGAGCTTCTGGAAGCTCTACCGACACACGTCTGACCACATGGATACCCTCAATGGACACCACGTGTCTCAAGAATGCTACGGATTTGAGCCAAGATTCACACTCGGAGAACTTTGCATAGAGCCTTTCCTCCCTGAATCCTTATAGTGCCATCCTCAAATACAGAGTATGCTACTCCTGGCTACGTGAATATGCCAGGACGCCATCAATGAATACAATAACAAGGAGGCTAATACGGCTGGAATACACCGCTAATCAGATACATGAACTCTACTGGGGCAATGATCAGCCCAAAGGTCATTAGCAGGAACTCATAACACGACAGAAGAATCCGCTTCACTCCACAACTAGACAACATGAGAGGTCTTCCAATACACTCACAACTCAAAGCCATATACCAAACCGAGACAAAAATCAAACACTCAATAAATCTTGCCACATTTCCAGCCAACCCTTTTGTCGCAAATCACAGTTTGAACACATCTAACGATCAAATCACACTCACCACATAGGCATCCAGTCACAAAGTCCCGTCAATAAGGACATCAACGGACATATAAGTCCCCAAATACATGTGCCCACACAACTAAATCTCAGCACTCAAGCCACAGAACGAATCCGGCCTCAAGTCCTCCATACTGGCCCATTACCAACATGCCAAAATCACATCTCATCCATGGAAGTCACAAGTCGTCGATGCACAGCTGATACCAAGCGCTCTCGTGCACGTTCAAATACATGGAAGGAATTCAAGAGTTACTCTCTTGGCTGAATAAAATGAATTCGCATGACAAGAATTCAAGAATGTGAGTTTTCCTAAGGGTTCTGCAGCCTCTCGAAGATAAGTACAGACGTCTCCGTACCGATCCACAAGACTCTACTAAACCTGCTCATGACCGGTGAGTCCTATGTAACCTAGCGCTCTGATACCAACTTGTCACGAATCCAAATCTAAGCCAGTCGTGATGGCGCCTATCGTGGAACTAGGCCAGCCAAAACTACACTCAAATCATAATAAGCTTCCATATACATCTTTACTAAACTGATAACCCATAAAGGTTTCCTTTAAACATTTTTTTTTAAAACAGTTAGAGTTATACCGAATATTAAATACAACCCCCGAGATCTCGGAGTCACTGGTCATGAGCATCTACATAAAACATACAACTCAAAACAAAATAAATTCTATAATAGTAAGCAGGAGAGAGAGCAGGACTGCGGACGCATGCAGCTACCTCGCAAACCTCCGAGAAATCTCTGGAACAGATACACAGCTCACCCTGCCCTAACACCTGGATCTGCATACAAGGTGCAGGGAATAATGTGAGCACACCAACTCAGTAGTAATGAAAATAAATCAGGTCTGAGCAGTAAGAAACACATAAAAACCAATTCATCAATTCACAATAAGCATCGCCTTTCTTTCCAACAATGCATATATTAAATCATCACGCTTAAAAGCCGATTTCAGTAAAAATCATTTGGAAATATACTTGCCAATAGTTTCAACATAACTTTCAAGAAGTTTTAGTGTAAAAATGTTGAAAATCATAAAAAGGCCCCTCGGGCAAACATATTTCATAAGTTCAGAGTGAAAGTGGTAAAATCATAAGTAGCCCCTCGGAAAAAAACATGTATCATAATCAGCCCCTAGGGCATGCCTCACAGTCACTCATAATCATTCCCTCGGGCATACCTCACAGTCACTCATAATTAGTCCCTCGGGCATACCTCACAGTCACTCATGCCTCCCAATCACTCGTTACTCGGCACTCGCACTCAGTAGGTACCTGCGCTCAGTTGGGGGTGTAGAGACTCCGGAGGGGCTCCTTCAGTCCCAGTGCTAATATCAAGCCACCTCGCGGCGTATCATATCCTCACATATCAGGCCCTCAGCCTCACTCAGTCAGAACCTCTCAAAATCCCCTCGGGCGTATCAGTAAAAACGGGGTACTCGACCAAAAATATCATTTTCATATATTAAAACAGTGTCAACAAGGCTGAGTTTCGAAAATAGTAAGCAAAATATTACTTAGTGTAAATCATAAATCAACAGTGAGGAAATAGCAGTAAAAAGCTCCCAAGGGGTCTAAACAAGTCGGCACGAGGCCCCAAACACGGCTTATAGCCCAAATATAGAATAGTCTTTAGAACACAATTTAACATATGATTTAGAGTAAAATACGCAACTCAATAGTTGGCGCGGAGAGGACCAAGTCCAATCAAAAAATCAGTGCGCGCCACATACTCGTCATTTGACATGTGCGCCATTCTAAAAACAGTGAGAAAATATGAAGTCCGGGGTTCCATACCCTCAGGACAAGATTTATAACCATTACTTACCTCTATCGAGCCACAACACTAATCCGTGATGCTCTTGCCCCTCAATTTGGCTCCCGATTGCTCCGAATCTAACCAAAACCAGATTAACATCACCAATATACGCTAAAGGAACAAAACCCAATCGAAAACTATCAATTTAGACATAATTCTCGAGATTCGGTCAAACCTGAGTCCCGGGCCCACATCTCAGAATCCGATAAAAATTACATCGAAAGAACCCTTATCCTCCCACGAGTCCGTACATACCAAGAACATCAAAATCGGACCGTAATTGCCCACTCAAATTATCAAAAGAAATTTCCAAATTTTTCCACCCATTTTTCTCAAATTCTCTACTTAATTCCTCAAATTGCATAGTGAAAATCAAGACAAATTCATGAAATTAAACCAAAAATAATCGAAGAACACTTACCACAAGAATCCCACTGAAACTCTCGTCCAAAATCTCCTTCCCCCGAGCTCTCAAATGGCAAAATGAGTTATGGCCAAGAACCCCCGAAATTAGAACTTAAATTGTCTGCCCAGACTTTTACTTAGTGCAATCGCGGAAAAAGGCACGCGATAGCAAAGAACAAAATGATGCCCAGTCAAACTAACCCTATGCGATCGCAGAAACACCTATGCGATCACGGAAGACAACTCCTCAAATCAATGCGATCGCGACCAGCTCTATGCGATTGCATAGAGCAATTTCATAACCTCATTGCCACACGCGCCCCCACTGTGCGATCGCAACAAGCCTCACACGACCGCACTGTTCTGCCTCCTCCCACTACGCGATCGCGGACCATACATTGCGATCTCATAACACAACTTTTCCTGCCTCACCAACAAACCTATGTGATCGCAGCCTCACCATTGCGATCGCATACAAGGAAACCAGACCAAGAAAATACAGCAGCCACAACAGTCCTTTTAAGGCCAAACACACTCCATTAACCACCCGAAACACACCCGAGGCCCCCCGGGACCTTAACCAAACCTACCAACACACCCCATAACATCATTCAAACTTAGTCGAGCCTTCGAAACACAAAAACAATGCAAAAACACCACGATTACATCAAATTCAAGCCTATGAACTTTGAAACTTCTAAATTTCGCCAATGATGTCGAAACCAACCAAAACACCTTCGATTGACTGAAAATTTTCACACCTATCCAAAATGACATTACAAACCTGTTCCAACTTCCGGAATTCCATTCCGGCCCCGATAGCCTATTTTCCACTACCAACCGAAAATCGCCAAAAACTAACTTTCGCCAATTCAAGCCTAATTCTACTCCGGACATCAAAACTTCATTCCAAACACACTCCTAAGTCCCAAATCACCTAACGAAGCTATCCGAGCCATAAAATCCGCATTTCGAGGTCGTTTACTAATAAGTCAATTTCTAGTTGACTTTTCCACTATTGAACCAAGTTAAGAGACTAAGTGTCTCATTTCTCACCACGGCCACTCCGAACCCGAACCAACCGACCCAACACACCTAAATGAAGCTGAACCACATATAATGAAGCAGAAATGGGGGAAAAAACGGCTAAACTCTCGGAACGACTGGCCAGGTCGTCACGTAAAACCACCCAGAAGTCACCCATACCCTCCCCTGCACCTATTAAACTTCACCATACCAACCAAACCCCCAAAAAACTCCACAAAAATTATAGATCTAAGATCCAAAAACCCCAGAAACCCTAGCTCCGCCTTGAGTCGCCGCTGAAAATCACATACGGCGGCGGCGGAACCCTAAACCTACCCAAACTCACACCCTCTACAACCACACCATACCAACTAATCACCCAAAAACCCCCCACCAAAATCTTTAGATCTTAGATCTAAACCCCAGAAACCCTAGCTCCGCCCTGAGCCGCCGCCGAAAATCGCCTACAGTGGCGGTGACTTCCAATCCGCCTCAAAACCAAACCCCATAATCCCCTCTCACCATCAACCCGGATCTACCATCAACCTCGCAAAAAATCCCTCCAAAAACCTTAAATTTTAGATCTGGAAACCCTTCTAAACCCTAGATCTGCCGTGTTAAACCTTTTCACCTAGCTTGTCTAAAAATCCTCTTGCCATGATTTCCCATCAAGGATCTCAGATTCCTGATTGGTGTCTTGGCAAGAGGGTTCTTAACAACTAGATCGCTTTTGCCAAAACAGTTCGATTTAGGTATAGCCTCTTTTCCCTTTTTCTTTTCTGTTTTTCCTCTATTTTTAGTATTATGTATTTTACTTTTAGTTTCATGTCTATTTGTTCAATATTACATTTTTCTTCTTTTTTTACTTATTTTTTTTCATTTTGTTTAAATTAATTAAATGGAAATTAGTTACGTTAAACTAGTAATTAGTTTAGAAGTTGTTTGCTTTGTCTGATTAGTGTTAGGAATTGGGCTTCACTGAAGTGACCCACTTAACTGGGCTAAAAAATTGGGCTTGTTTGTGATAGACAGCCCCAAAGCTTTAGTAAAGTTTAAGAGCCCAAGGTCTGTTAGACCAGAGTCACACGACTCAGGCCTAGAACCAGACCTGGTTGTGAGGCAATTTCAAAACCTTGAAGGGTTATTTTGGGATTTTAATTTGAAAAAATTTCAGTAAATATTAGGAAGCTTCTAGAACAGGGAAAAACGTCCCAATATAAGTAAGAGAAGATAAGGATAAGGCCTTGAATATCCAAAAATCGGACAGTTGTCCATTTTCTGTGGTAAGAAGGTACCAGAAATTGAACAACTGTCCATTTTTGTGTTAGGTAAGATGCATTTTCCCTCATTTTTAGGGAATGCTGGCACATTCCCTTTGTACCTTGATCCTTATCTCTTTTCACTCCCTCACTCTATATGAAGACTCACTTTCCTTCATTAGAGGAGGACACATATACACATACAGAAAAGTTCTCTAAAAATCACTAAGTTTGCACTGCCTTGAGTCCTTTGCCTTTCATTTTCAAAAGCTTCTGGAAAACTAGCCTTGGTATTTTCAGAACAAAAACTAAAAAAAATATATTACTTTCTTTTTTTTAAAACCCTATTGTTCCTTATTTTACTAGCTTGGTCAATCTGGGACTGGAAATTCTTTGGTTTCCTACTTGATTTCTCTGCTGCTGCTTTACTCAAGTTTTCATAGACATATTTTCTCTCTTTGTTTGTTTTCTCGCTGCTATCAAGGTACTATTCTTAACAATGTAAAAGTTTAGTTTCGTTGTTATCATGACTATGATTTTGTTGCTTATCAAAAAATTGTGTCTTGTTTGGATATGGTCTTGTGCATGAGTTAAATTACTGCATGAATCATATTGGTTATAGTTGCTTAGTTGAAAGTTATGTGTAAATCCATGTAGAACTAGTAATTTACATTGTTTATTCCATTTAAGTTATATTAGTCTTATGTTTAAAGTATTATGGATATTGTCCAAATTTGTTCGAGCTTCATGCATTTATTCATGTTAAAAGGGGTAGACTCTGAAAACTTATGTATTTAGTAGCAATAGTAGGAGTAAAATAGTATCTTTTAAAGAAAGTTATTGTCATCATGTATGAGGAATCAAACTCATTAGTAGTTAATGAATTTTAATAATTTAGTCAATACCTCTTTCGTATAACATGTTAGTTAACACATTGGTTAAATTGGATATGTCTTTTTAAAGTAATTAAATCTAATTTTGTTAATTTTTAGAACGTTCATATTATCAAAGTTGGGTTTTTCTGAAACAAATCGAACCACAGGCCTGGTACATTTTCAGGCCCAATCCATTGGGTCCTATAGAATTGTACCTTTAGGTCTGGCTAAGTAAAGTAAGCTGGTATTTTGATTAAACGATTATTTTGAAGTTTTCCGTACACGAATGGTTAAATTTAGCTCTTTTTATTTCGTAAAAACAAAATGCTTAGAAGGTCAGGAGATTTTATCAAATAGGGCCTGATTTCGAGTAAATGACATGTTCTATCTATTTCCCATATTTCTTAGTCTCATATCTTTAAAACTCAAATAAAATAAAAGGAAAGTTTTATAATTGGTATTACAGAAAACAAACCACGAAATTTCGGTCTAAAATTCATTCAAATCAAATGTGCATTGGGCCAGAGTCATTTGGACTCAACCATCATCAAGCCCAAATCCTCTTTGAATTAAATTCACTTAGTTGGTCAAATGTTTGATAATAGGCGTATTGGGCCAGAGTTCATTTGGACTCAGCCATCATCAGGCCCAAATCGTCTTCGATTAAGCTCAGTTAGCTGGCCCAAATAATTGATAATGTGTGTATTGGGCTAGAGTTCATTTGGACTCAACTATTATCAGGCCTGAAGCCTCTTAATTATAAATCCATTGGGCAGCTAGTACGTAAGCTGCTCAGCTAATTGAAATGAATATCTCACATAGTATTGGAATTTTACATCTAGTCTTAAAATATAGGACTTTTAGCTTATAAACATGATTACAGTCTTAGGTGTACTTATACTCGACCTAATTGTTACAATTATGTACACATACGCATGACATAGTTGTGATGCCAAAAACAAACCAAAGTACACGTTCGCGTGACTACGGTCAAACATTCTTAGTGAAGTGAAACGCCTTAATCAAATACTCATATAAATGCTTTTAGGTGCGGTTTTTTTCTTAAACTACTATCGTGATTGCATACAATTTTTTTAAAATAAATTTAAGGTACGCGTTCACGCGACTTTGACCAAACTTTTCTGAGATAAACTACGTGTTGTGAATTGTGCACATGTACGCATGACATTATTCTTGACGCACAAAACTAAACGAGTATACGTACGTGTAACTCGTCTTAAAATACGAATAATCAAGTGATTAGAAGCGTTAAAAGGTAAAATACACATACGTCCTAAAAATGAGTAATTAGATAATCTAAGCCAAGTATAAATTGTTAAGTGACCGTGCTAAAACCACGAAACTCGGGAGTACCTAACACCTTCTCCAGAATTAACAGAATCCCTTACCCGGTCTTCTGGTTTCAGACTTTTAAACAGAGTCAAATTTCCTCGATTTGGGATTTAAAATAAACAGGTGACTTGGAACACCATAAATTATTCCAAGTGGCTACTCTTAAATTAATTAAATAATCCCAATTTAAATAATGTCACTTAAATTGGAAAAACTCTCTATATCCCTCTGTCGGGAAAAAGGAGGCGTGACAATGACTTTCTTAATCTTATTGTATGCATGTTTCGAATTGGGCCTGTTGTGTCCTTTTAGGACTCATGCCTAAGTTCCAGATCCAGATTGCTCCCATTCCTAGCTTTGTTTGAGTACACTATTGTTATGCCAAAACCCGCTGGGCCTAGTTTTCCTACCTGCCCAATGGTTAATGATTAAAAATCTCTTTTCTTTTATCCTGAATTATAATCGGTTTTTCTTTCTCACTCTATGTGTGTATCTTTGAAAAACTAACTTTTTTATTAGAATACTATTGATATTATGATTGTTTAGGAACATAGGAAAACCGAGACTCGTAAGTAAACGTTAAATCAGAATTTTTACTTTAGCTACACTAACGATTGATCATTAATAATTTTTTAACTAATCATTTAAACAAAACAAACGGATTACTTATGTTATCGCTATCAACTTTCAGTGATTTTCAAGATTTTTGGCATAATTAAAAACAAAAGCCAATTCCCTTTGGAAAATCATCGAACAGGCCATGTAAAATACAAGCATTATTTTCAAAGGAGAATAAAAGCAACCACGCCTAGCTGTTTACAGGAAACTACGAATGGGCTTGACCTAAGGAATTTTAACAAATAAGGTATACCCCTTTTCCAACTTAAATGTATATATACTTTAAAAGAAAAGATTTTTTTCTCTATAAAGTTTTAAATTTACAGACAAATAACATCTCTCTTTCAAAAAATAAGATATACAACTTTTCCCAAAACAATGAGATTTCAGACAAGCTTTAAAACATTTTTCTATATCTTACTTGGCAATTTCATTCACCAACTAAACAGAATATTGATCTTTCTTACCCCGAACCTAGACTAAATTTAAGGAGCTACCTTAGGTAGATTTTATGGATATTTAACACCTTCCCCTTAGAATAACTAGGAACCCTTATCCAAATCTCACCAGTTAGCATACCATTAGGATAATCATCTTACAGACTTATAGGTACCCTAATGTACCTTAAATAGTAGGTGGTGACTCTCTTTTATTGATATCAGAGGAACCACTAGTTGTATTTTATTTTGACCTGTGCAAAATGGGGTGCAACAACGTGGCGACTCTGCTAAGGACTTTCACACATAGGTTTTGACCTTAGCATATGTGACACCCTAACCTTGGGGAGCGCGACCAGCGCTCAACAGGGTTACCATGTTCGAGCAAGCCTGCACAATATCGTCTACCCAACTCACCCATGAATAAAGAGAATAATATATTTCATTAATTAGGCAGTAAGAGGTCATGTGAATAACACCAGTTCATTTCTATTAGTTACATTATTAACAAGTCTCCAAAACAGTACACTATACATCTGTAGATAAAGTGTAACATATGATACAATTACAACAAGTTTATTTCAACCTTCCCGAAACAAGATAAAACCTACACCATACCTACGGAGCCTCTAACAAAATCAAAATAGTGTCGAGACAGTGCCGGAAACAAGGCCCCGACTATACCTCAAAATTCTATGTACAAAGAACAAGAGATACAGGACGCCGAAGTGAAATGGGGCTCACCAAGTCAGCTTAAAAGAGTGTGTGTTGTTTTCACAGATCATCACCACCTTCTATGGAACCACCTGCATCCATAAAATATATAACCCCACCCCCCACCCCCCACCCCTCACCCCCCGACAAATAGACATTAGTACATATGGGATAGTACTAGTATGTAAAACTAAACACCCTCTTACTATGACGAATAACATTAAACAAAGAGAGAAACATGAAATCATTGAGAGACTCAAACGGTTTCATGGTGTCGAATTAAGGGAAAAGTAATTTTAAGTAATATTCAATTCTTTTAAATTGGGAGATCTTTACACCGATACACCACCGTGTTTTTAGCACGATGTCCGATCTCAGCCCGATCGTCTAAGCCGTCTCACCCCGAGACATCCACTCACAATACCACCATGTGTGCGACATGGAGTCCGATCTTAGCCCGATTGCTAAGCTGTCTCACCACAATGTTGTATGGGTCCACATCACATCACATCACGCTGGCAATAATCTCATCCAATTAAAGGGGAAACATCTCAACACATCAATATCATCCTATATAAGGGGAAACAACCTCTTCACACGAACACGGGGATTTACCCCTCAATCACTCCTACACGAGCATGTCTAGTTTCAGGGTTAGGTTATTTTGACCTACCCTTCCTCGGTGACTAAAAGATACTCCAAAAGCATTTATTGTTAAAAAGGACTTACCATACATTTCTTATTCTTTTACTTGTCGTTCATTCCATTAGCACCATTGGCCATAATGCAATATCATTATTGGCACATGGCCGCACATCATATATCATACTCTTTTCTTCCGTTTTCAAATATCATCATGGATAATCAACAACAATGCTTTTCAAATTAAGACTGTAAACACACATTTGAGCAATTTAGGATCTTAGGCACGTGTGGTTTCTTAGACAATTTGACATGATAGCCTTCATTAGAATCACATTTTTAAATCATAACATATTAACACACAATGCATACTTAAGCGACATTCTCAAACAGTAACTCAACACAACAAGAACCTTTGGAACACATATTGAACGCATATTTATTTAGACACAAGGCTTATTCAGATTAAATCAATTTATATTGAGCGGCACGGGACTTACAAGGTCATTATGGGGTTCAGTTGTAAAAGAGGAGTTTAGCCAACATACCTCTCTTTGAGATTTCCTTAATTCACTACATATTTTTGTAATCCTAGCAACTTTGATCTATTTAGATACATAGAAACACTTAACACAAATTAGGAAGGAGTTCATGATTCTAGCTCATTTTGAGCATTTTATCAAATACTAGGTGGTCATTATGATCTCAAGGCCCTCATATGGTGGATTCCTCTATTTAATTACCCAAAATATACCCAATTGAGCTCAACAATCTTCTCACAACCCTAGATAGTACATGCATGCATAATGAACAGCTAGAATTGCTTAGCTTATTACCTATTTTCAATTAAATCTCAAAATTGAAGTCTGGGGAGTAGAATCTTACCTTTTGGTTGAAGACCTTGTGAGTTACCCTAGAGAAGTCTTCAAGGTTTGAGCAAAAATTGATGAACAATGACTTAGAACTTCCTTTTCTCACTCTAGACCACCTTCCTCTCTTTAAAATATATGATTCAACCTTCTAAATTTATCCCTAAGATTGTTTTACAAGAATGGGGTCGGGTTTATGAAACAAGAAAAATGAAGCCCCGACGCAGATTTGTGGTCGCATGTGTGACCGCATAACGCTCATGAAGTCCGTAAAATGAGCAGTGTAATGGCCCTTCGAAACTCGACATTTCGGCTTCACTCTGTGACCGGTCTGCTCTCTGCAGACCAATTTTGTGGCCGCATAATGCATCGTATGTGATGACCCAAAAGGGTCATCCCGTATATTCTATCTAATTCTGTGTTTCGAGGTCGTGAAAACCTCCTTCTATCTTACCTCAATTTGCGTGCGCAGCCCGGGCGTGTAGTCGGGAAGCATTTATGTGAAAAACTGATAAAAATGATAGTTTTGTATTAGAAATTTGAATAAAGTTGACTTCAGTCAACGTTTTTGGTAAACGGACCCGGACCCGTGATTTGACTGTCCCGGAGGGTCCGTAAGAAAATATGGGACTTGGGCGTATGCCCCGAATCGAATTCCGAGGTCCCAAGTCCGAGAAATAATTTTTTAAAGAAAATTATTTTCTGAAAAATATAAAGGTTTTTGAAAATGAATTTTGAGGTGAAACGTGTGATATCGGGCCCGTATTATAGTTCCGAAGCCCGTATAGGTTCGATATGATTTAAATGTGTTATCTGTGAAATTTGGTAACAAACGGACTTAAATTGACGTGATTTGGACCTTAAATGCAAAACCTAATGTTTATAGAAGTTTGAAGAATTTTCATGGACTTTTAGTTTAATTCATCGTGTTAGTGTTGCTTTATGTGGTTTAAAACCTCGAGGGAGTCCGTGTTAGGTTATATGACTTGTGTGTGTGGTTGGACGGGGTCCCGGAGGCCTCGGGTACGTTTAGGATGCTCATCGGGTGTTAATAGCACTTGGGAGATAGCTGAAACATTGTTGGTTCTGGTGTCTCACACCTTCGATGGACCTTCCGCAGGTGCGGACACGCAGGTGCGTCGAGGGGATCGCAGGTGCGGTCTTAGCCCAATCCCCCAATCCTCGCAGGTGCGGGGTGTTTTCCGCAGATGCGGAGCCGCAGGTGCGGCCATTTGATCGCAGGTGCGATCCCAGGGGCGCAGGTGCGGTCCCAGGGCGTAGGTGCGGAATTGCCGGGCAATTATATCAGATCCGAGGGTTATGTTATTTTCACCATTTTCGAATTGGAGAGCTCGGGAGAGGCGATTTTTGGAGGCTTTTGCACCTGGGTAACTTGGGTAAGTGATTTCCATCCATTATAGATCAATTTCCATGATTCCAATCTTAAATCCAACCTTAAATTTCGAAAATTTTCGGTAGAAAATGGGATAAATGGGATGAACTTCATAGACCAAATTATTGAGTTTTGACTGGGTTTTTGACCTCCGATTTGAGAGATTTTCATATGTTTAGACTCGTTAGTGAATGGGTGTCCGAAAAATATAATTTTTACCTGATTCCGAGACGTGGCCTGGGGAACTTTTTTGGCGAATTTCCTAATTTCGCGCATTAGCTTCGGACTTATTAATTATTTTGTTTCCTTGTGATGATATTTACTCTATGCAATCGAATTGTCTAGATTTGGGCCATCCGGAGTTGGGTACTCGTGGCAAGAGCGTGGTATTGAGTTGATTAGCGCAGTCAAGGTAAGTATCTTGCCTAACCTTGTGGGGGGAACTACCCCTTAGGATTGAGTCTTCTATGTTGATTGTAGTCCGCGTACGCAAGGTGACGAGTGTGTACTCAAACTTATTTGCAAATAGATTGCCCTTTAGGGATTTTTGGGTCCTTATGTTCCTCGTATGTGAATTGAACTTGTTATGTCTGAATTCCTGATTTCTAATCTCATCTCCTCCTGTTCAAGTTAGAAGTACTTCCCTAGCATTCCTTCTTTCTTATATGATCTTAATTGACTTAAATGAAGATCTTGTTTTTCCTACCGTTATGATATGTCTTCCTTCATATGCTGCCTATTTATTGAGCATTGTTCAAACTGAATTTATTCGGGGTAAAGCTAATTGTCTAAGTGAGACTGGTTATTGCTGATTCCCTTGTCGGGATGATTTGTTTTCTTGGTTGCGAACTTGAATGTATAGAGTAGTTTCTATATTTGTCTTGTATTCCCCTCGTTATGCTATTCTCTCTTTGTTCTTGGCATTCCTCTCAGTGGCTACTTCTTATGAGCGATTTGTTACCACTTTTGTGATTTAAGTCTTTGTATTGATTTGCTCATCACACTTTGTATTCGGCCTTGTTTGCTTTCGCGCCGGTTGTGGCAATATATGTTGTTTCTGTCGCATTCTGGTTATTTTTCTCAGTGGCTGCATTGCATATTTAAATTGGGACTACAGATAGAGATCCGGGAGCTTTCCCCCTGTACTGCATCACATATTTAAATTGGGACTACGGACAAAGATCCGGGAGCTTTCCCCCTGTACTGCATCACATATTTAAATTGGGACTACAGATAGAGATTTGGGAGCTTTCCCATGTACTGCATCACATATTTAAATTGGGACTACGGACAGAGACCCGGGAGCTTTTCCCCTGTACTGTATCGCATATTTAAATTGGGACTATGGACAGAGATCCGAGAGCTTTCCCCCTGTACTGCATTGCATGACAAATTCTGAGTGGCACACTGAGTTCCGGTAGTTTTATGATTGAGGAGATTTGAATCGAAAGATATAAATATATATATTGAAAAGTATAGCTGAAAAGCAATTATCTCCAGGAAAAGTTATGTCTAAAGGACTTTTTTTCGAAAGTAAATTTGAAAAATATTTGTCTTGGAGAATGATGATATTTGAAAGAGCAGTACTTGGGAAAATATATTTTGAACATCACGTGTTTTGATGATATTTGAAAGAGTAATACTTGGGAAAATATATTTTGAATATCACGTATTTTGATGATACTTGAAAGAGCAGTATTTGGGAAAGTGTATTTGAACACCCCATATTTGAAGAGACTATGTTATAAAGATTTCTCTTTATAAAAATTTATAAATATACATCCAGAGAAAGTATGTTTCAAAGAAGAAATTTCTCTATTCCGAAATGATTATATCTTTAAAGTTTTCAAAATGAACTCACGATTTAAAGGTTTTCACTCGAAAGTTTGACAATTTTTATTGAGTCATTGGTTAAGGCCTGGCGTGAATACATTGATGTAGTGCTGAGTTGCTTGTGTTTTTGTTGGGTTGTAGTTCCCGCCATTTGGATTTCTTCCTTTCCATTCTCTTTGTGTATTCCTATTATCATGTCCGCTGATCGTGATTATTGAATTTTCTTCCGTATTATTCGACCGTATCGTTAATTACATTGAGAAATCTTTAGATAGATATTTTGGTTCAGTCATTTATACATCTTACCTTTTTACTTATAGACCGGTGGTGTCTTGACTAGTCCTCGTCACTACTTCACCGAGGTTAGTCTTGATACTTACTGGGCACCGCTGTGTTGTGCTCATACTACACTTCTGCACATTTTTCTGTGCAGCTTCAGGTTATGGTTGTTGGTAGCTGCACAGATCGTTGTTGAGGAGACTCAAGGTAACCTGCTGTTGCGTTCGCAGGCTTCAGAGTCACTTTCTTGTTTTATTTCTATTCAATTGTACTTACTTATTCCTAGACAGTTGTACTTAGATTTGATAGAAAGATTTCAAAGAGCTTATGACTTGTACTTACCGGGTTTTGGGAAATTATAAACTCTGTCAAGAATTCTATTTGGAAATTTTTAAAATTCCTTTATTATTGTTGTTGTTCAGTTGAAATGTTAGGCTTACCTAGTCCCTAAGACTAGGTTCCATCACGATACTCAACGGAGGAAAATTTGGGTCGTGACAAGTTGGTATCAGAGCTCTAGGTTCATAGGTGCTACGAGTCATAAGCGGGTTTGGTAGAGCCTTGCGGATCGGTACGGAGACGTCTGTACTTATCTTCGAGAGGCTACGGGACTACCAGGACAATTTCACTTCCTTCATTCCTATCGTGCAAGTTCATTGATCTTGAAGTTTGAAACTATCGTCACATTCTCTCACCGATGGTGAGGACACGAGCGGCGATTCCGGATGATGTTATCTCGAAGCAAATGTCGCAAGGGTCAGAGGCAGAGGCCCACGGGGAGCACGTGCCACAGTTAAGATGCCTACCAGATCAGCCGTTGAGGAGTCGTAGTAATCCTAGTTAGGGGAGAGGTACTGAGGGTGCTTGTTGCTATCCCGGACTTCAGAAGACCGGAGCGCAGTTTTGAGTACAATTGGTACATCGGCTTAGGTAGGGTTGATTCTAGTGCACCAGTTGCTTCACAGATCAGGGTAGGAGTTCAGACTCCCACCGTCTACACTCCAGAGCAGCGAGATCACATTATTCATGTTCTAGTTGTCATGGCAGCACGACATGTGGTTTCAATTCAGCCCATGGTTAGGAAAGCAACATCAAAGGTAGAGCACCTTGGGATTTAGAGGTACTGGAAGTACCACCCTTCTATCTTTTAGTGGATTGGCGGCGGGTAACGCCCAGGGTTTTCTGGAGAGTGTCACCATATTCTTCGTACTTCGGGTATTGTGGAGACGAGCGGGATTGCTTTTGTCACGTCTCAGGTCCAGAGTAGTGGATTGATCAGTGGTGGCGGCATATGAATTGGGGTAGCCTGTCCGAGTTAGCTTTACTAGCATGGATTCAGTTTTCGGAGATGTTTTGAGGGAGGTTGCACCTCAGTTCCGTCGGGATGTACAGCGCACGGAGTTTGAGCAATTGCGTCAGGATGCTATGTCACCATTAGAGTACGCCATCAGATTTAGTAAGTTGGCCAGATATACACCTCCCTTGGTTGCTTCAGTTAGGAGGCGAGTCCGTAGATTCATTGAGGGACTCAGGCACGGTAGAGAATCTTGGGTCAACTAGTTCAGTTGCATTACCAGCTTCGCATGGGAGCGTTTCAGGTACTCATGGGTCTCAGAGGATCCGTATCGTATGTCTTCCACAACCACATCGGCAGAGAGATTGTTTTCAGTGTGGAGATGTTAGCCACAGGGTGAGAGATTGTTCCAGGATTCAGGTGGGAGAATCATAGCAGGGTGTTCAGGTGGATAGAAGGCGCCTAAGAGGGGGAGGCGACGGGTCGCATATAGTAGGCTAGAGGCCGTCGTATCAGATATCATCACCCAGGTATGCAATTGTCTTTCTTTTATAATACTAAACTTTAATCATTGTCCAATAATTAAATAATTATGAACCATTCTTGTAGTGTATAAAATACACATAAATTTTTTAGTTCACTCCCAATTTCATCTCCAAAGTACCTATACATAAAATAAACTCAATTAAGCACACATATAAAATAATTTACCATTAGAGCCCCTAAATGCAATGTATCTAATGCACTAAAGATATATAATTATAGTCAAACATCATGGAGCCTAACTTGGGCCTTTAATTGTCTTGACGTGAAGTCTTGTCTGTTTTGAATGTCACCTAGCTTTTTAAATTTGAGCAACATAACTTTGAACACGCATATCAAGGCAATATACTGGTATTCTCTCTGTTATTCAAAGTTCTTACTTTTGTTCATCAGTTCTTCATTAGTGTGAGCTCGAGATCAAGGGCAAGCACTTTTTTAAGCAGTTATTGAGTCCGAGATCACTCTCATTATTTGGTTAAGTAATTTACACGTCTTTTATCTGCTTAATCTAATGCCAGTAATCATTTGTATTGAATTAATCTGCATATCCTTAAAACCATATATAAATTCAATTGAACGAAGATCCTATCGATTGGAAAAGAACATTTCAATTATATGACTTGATGCTTTCTTTGTATAAGCAGCAAGCATTTTTTCTTTTGTGGGGATGCTCGTTTTCGGAGGGGCTGGAGATTCGAGCAGTGTAGCAATTCGAGTAATTAACATAAGAGGGCAGAAATTAACATGAACTGTTATGATGAGTTGATCAGATACTGTTTTCCACCTGTCGGTTTCGATTTCTAGGATTTCGGAGATAAAATAACAGTCTGTTTATAAATTCTCTAAATTCTGAACTATCCTCTAGCATGCGTAGATTAATATCCAGCCTTTACCCTTATTTTGGTTCCCAAAATGGGAATTTCTTCATTTTAGGGATAATTTACTCTAATTATTCTTCTATTTTTTCCCGCAAAAAAGAATTTTCTTTTTTATATTTTTCTCTCTCTTCTATATTATATTATTATCTTTCATTTTAATTTTATTTTTTAATTTCCATTAAACAAATTCCATCTTTTATTTTCATTAATTTGTAATTTCCAATAAAACAATTCCATAAAATTTTAAATAATATAATTTTTAAGCAATTATTATAGATTAACTAATAATTCAAATAAAAGTGAAATCACTGCGATACAAGATTAATTAAATACATATTACATAACGATAAAATTCATTCGAAATGCTACATAAGTATTCAACTTCAACCTCTAGTATTCTCCCATAAATATTTATTAATACATTACGAAGTGCAAAATGAGCATCTTTATCCTTAATTCTTCTATGTCAAGCTAAAAAATCTTGAAATTGTTGATTTTCATCTACTGCAAAATGAGGAGGTTGCATCTTATCATCATTTTCACTAAGTTTAAATGAGGATATTGCAGGTTATTCCACATCATCACAACAGCCTAGTGGGGTGAAGAAAGCAAAAATGAAGAGAAAAATTTACCAAGATTATATGAAGACAATCCAATCAGAAAAAATCGGATAGTTGAGGCGATGAATAATGTAACCGAGGCAAAAAAAGAAGTTTTGACTGTTCAAAAACAAAAAACTAAGAGTAAAAGAAATGAAAGAAGAAAATAAAGTTTTAATAATGGATGTGGATTCTATTGTCGATCCGACTCGTCGTGAATTTATGCGACAAGACCAACAACGAACAACGTATAAAAGAAGTCAACAATATCCACAGTCACAACCACAATAATCCTCGGCCCCATTCACTCAATACTATAATGATTTTGGTGTATATGAAAAAGACATACCTCTCTACGTAGTTATTATGCTATTTATCGTATTTTTATTTAATGTATTTTCAATTTTAGCAACATCTAATATTTTATATTTGCACCTTTCAATTTCAGCAATATCTAATATTTTATATTTGCACCATTCATTTTTTGAGATGATTATATATTTTTTGTACAATTATAACTTATAATAAAATTAATTCACAATTTTATATAAAAATAATAAATATACCAAAATTAATTTATCAAAATTATACGAGAAAGTTAAGATGTAAAATTAATTTTATAAAGATATTACATAAGCATAATTAGGTATATATAAAGAGATAAATTAAAAAAATTAAATAATAAAATATATATAAATAATAATGTAATAGATGAATAGCATCTCGATTTGAAGGAACACTATTTAGCCTCATTTTAGAAAAAAAATAAGGGAGGGTTGGATCTCTATTATAACAAAAGTTGCCCCGATTACGGAGAAACAGAGGAGGTTGGAGATGGCGTTATGGATAATATATAAGAGTCTTGCCGAATACACGAAAACGAATCCATGGTATTTAATGTTATTTCGTTTCTTACAGATAGAACAGATTAAGGACGAGTCATGGACATAGAAGAAGCAACACCTCTAAAACTTGTATCAGGAATGAAGCCTAAGCAACCGAGTACGCCTTTCCTGTATGGCAAGAAAGTTTTCCTCTTCATCTCCTCCGAGAGTGCCCTATTCAACGTGTAATGCAACTCATGAGCCGAAACATCCCTCTTCCGCAGGGAGCTTGATACCGATGACGATCCAACACTACTACCAGTTGATCTAAAGCTTGAAGTCTTTACCTCCTCTTTACTATGAGTTTTCTTCAAAAACTTGTTTAACTGATCTTTGTTACTTGCTCTACCCTCTGACGCGCTTCTGAATAGAAACAAGTCTTTCAGCTTCCATTTTCTGTACCATAGTGTTATCATCGATGAAAATGAAGAAGAAGAAGAAGAAGAATCAGATATGTTTGTATTTTCTTGCTTGCTTTCACTATCAAACAGTAGATCGGAAGCTCTGAAAGGAGATAAAGATCTTGTCTTTTTGTGCCTTGAACAACTTGTAGAGTGCTGAGTTCTTTCCCTACCAGGACGATCATTTTCTGTTCGACTACTCTGCTCAAGTGCTGCTGCAAATGGATCTAATTCTTTCTTCTTGTTTCGGGGAGAGAAAGCTTGCTTGAACTTTTTCTTTGGTGATTTCGGCGAATCAAATGGTTTGCCTTCATACTGTAACCTTGGTGGTGGCTTCAATTTCAAAGGCTTGATTTTTCCACCGTCAAAAAGCTCATCAGCAGCTGATACAGAACTTCTTTCCAACTGACCACTAAAATCAAAAGCAAAATCATCATTCTCATCATCCTCATCATGGGTTGCTCTTGATTTTGGAATTCCAGGCTTTTCCTCCCAATTGAATGGAACTTCACCACCGGTTGTTCTTAGGGCATCGCCACCGTGGAGATGATTGAATCCGTCGTAGAGGGCGGAGACACGGGCAGGGCTAGTTGGGGCACTGAGAAAATAATTACCAAAACGTTGAGGGCTTGAAGAAGCACTTATATAGGGAGTGGTACAAGCACTATCGAAGTTGAAGTCCATTGGAGGTGAAGCTATCATCACCTCCATCTCCATTTTTAGCAAAATTTGTAATTAGCTGCTTTTGCTATGGAGAGGAAAAATAATAAGGATGATATAAGCAAATGGAGGGGAGAGGAGTAGAATTGGAAAGACAAAGGAAAGTGATGATTTATTTGACCAAATGGCAATGGCAGGCAGAGTTGTAGCCGCCTTTGGTTTCTTGTTTGTTTTTATGGACTTCTCTTTTCTTCCTTGGTCTATATTTTGACCAGGACATCCCAACAACTACTATTCTATGAAATGCCAATATTGTCCTCTTCAATACAAAATAAAATTGTTCAGAATTTTAAACTACACTTCACAGTTGATTATATTAGCATAATTCGGCATAAAATAAGTACTATATTATTTAGTTGATCGCATAAGATAGTAATTGTTGCATAATTAATGCAGCAATTAGTTGACCGCATAAGAAATAAATATCTTCCTGACTAATGCTACATTTGCTTGCAGTATTAAATGACACAGATTCAAAAATATCCTAAAAATAAGTAATTTCTACAACTTAATCCTTTCATTATATGTTATTCACCGCATAAACAATTGATGTATCATTAATCACTTCAGAAATAAATTACTACTTATTATTCCTTCCGTTCCAATTTTGTTTGATTGAGCACGAAATTTAAAAAAAGATAAAGATTTTTGGAATTTGTGGTCGTAAACAAGTCAAAAAGGGCGAGGGTATTTGTGTGGTTATCAAAGTTTCTCATTAAGGGTAAAATTGTAAGTTTAAATTAAATTGTTATCAAATTTAGAAAGGGGTCATTCTTTTTGGAACGGATCAAAAAAGAAATAGGTTTACATAAACGGGAACAGATAAATTATTATTTTTCTCATAAATAATTCATGCACTAATATAATTCTCTTTTAACTAGTACATGAAGTAATTAATTGGTTTACTTTACAATATCTAAAAAATGAAATTGTATGTATCTGAAATGTTTTCAATTATATATTATAGTTCATATACACACGGAGTATAGAGTAAGACAACACATGGGTTGTTTATGATATATATGGTCCACATGTTAGTTATGCAAAAAATAATAAAATATGAACTATTATATAGGGTGTTGTTTATGCGGGAATAATATTAAGAGAATTGTTATGCATATGAATTATTAGAGAAATGGATTATTATGCGGGGAATTACTTAATTCAAGGACAATTATATCTTTAAATACTTAGTCCATGTATAAAATTAGTTTGGTAGGATGTATTATAGAAAATAATATATGTATTAACTTTGGTATTATTAATCTTTTAATAGTGTTTTTTAATCTATATATAACTAATACATAGATTTGTTATCAGCAGTATTACTATACATAGTACTATTATTAGCTTTGGTATTATTAATCTTTTAATAGTATTTTTTAATCTATATATAACTAATACATAGATTTGTTATCAACAGTATTACTATACATAGTACTATTATTATACATAGCAAATTATGACATTAGTAGTACATAATATATAAAGATAAAATTTCCCTTTTAAAAACCTTTACCAAATCCTTTTCAAAAAATATAAAGGGTACTTTGTAAACAGATAACTTTTTGTAACATATTATGCAATGCTCGTTATTTTTAATACACCAAACTAAACATTCGATAAGAAATAATATCAGCATAACTAATCACAATATTGCGAATACACCCTATTTAGTATTATACTTTTACACCTGTTTACTCTTAAAATCGGATAACAATTTAAATTTTAAGTGGTTTTAAGGATACATGATTTTACTTGGCACAAATTGAGAAATATGAAAGCTGATATTAGAAATTAACTGTAAAATAAAGCAAATCAATAAAGCGCAGCTTGGCCCTCGAGCTAGATCACCCTCGAACCGACTGAGTATATAATTAAAAAATATAAACTGAACAGCAGAGCAAGAATGCTTTAAGAGATAAAATATAAGATAGTTTTGTTATGCGTGAATATGATGATTACAAAATGATGAGAACCTCCCTTTATACAGAAGGGTAATTCTACTTATGGTACAATTCTAAATAGAGAAGGAACTCCCATGATTGGCTCAATAACCAGTCTTGATTTGATACGTGCCGAGATTTTCGCCACGATCTTTGCCTCATCACGGATATCTCGACTTTCCGTTATTCGACTCAGCAAGATTTCTTCGATCTTGCTTGAGGCCTATCATGTTCGGTCTCGTCCTCGGCTGGTCTCGGTCTCAACTGGTCCTTAGATTACGAGCTTGGTAATATATCTTCATGTCGCGATCTGACGTAACACGAGACCGATCCTCGGCCTACCATCCTGGTCTCGATTAATCATACAGAATCGGGCGAGCCCCGTTTTGACCGTATACAGATAGTCCCCTCGTTTCTCAGAAATAATATGATGAGAAACGACATGAATTTTCGAGCTTCATCTTTTCGATCGATGACATCATTGGCTGACTCGATCGTGACGTAAGTAACGAAATATCTCGTCGCTTCAGTATCCAAGGCATTAAATGCCTATCAGACGCTGATCGGCCACTAGGCGACCCTGAACTGTCGCCTTCCACCTTCTCTGCTTTTGCTCTCAAAGAGTTCTTGCTTTTTACTTCTCATACCCAATGTCTATGAATTTTAGTCAATTTCTCCACTATCTATCTTTCACAAGTGGCAAAAACATACAAAATTGTGCCCCACAAATAGGCCCCATCTTCATCGCGCTCCGCCAGTGATACTGTTGCAGCGGAGTCGCCNCCCCCCCCCCCCCCGAGGAACATGTTCCGACGGGATGCCCGACGGTCGCCGACTTCAAGATAGAGAAGACCCCTTCGGTACCGGGCCGGTGTGAACTGATGTCAAGGTGCATCTGCACCATCACCGAGGGCCTCCTCAACAAAGTTAAATAGTAGTGTAACTGGGTAAACAAGGACGTGGCTGTTCCCTCTCCTGAGGAATCGATAACCACATACATAGAGGGGTATCTAAGTGTTTAAACTTACCCCTTTACGTCTATCCCCCTAGACCCTGTAATAATTGCCTTCTGCAAAAGGTACAATGTTACCTTGGACCAGATTCACCCCTTGTTTTGTAGGATCGTCGTCCTCCTCCGCTTCTTCTCCAGTGAAATCGAGGGTGTCTCATTTACCTTCGGTCATCTAATGCGTCTCTATAGTCCCCGGCTCTATCGCGGATTAATTAAGCTTTCTCGTCGAGCAATCAAATCTCGATTCTCCAGTCTCGATGACACTTGCGGCCGAGGCTGGATGGGCAGGTTTGTCCGAATAAGGACATCGGACTTGATCTCTGCCGAAGATATGCCACTCCCGGAGAAGTGGAATCTTAACAGTAAGTATATTTGCCTTGAGTGTTCGTTTTTCCATTCCTATTTTCTTCTATTGTTGCTTACTTTTACTTTGTTATTGCAGCTATGGCCTAGATGCCAGACCCAGTTTGGGAGTTAAAAAGATGGGTCGAGAATCTAGTATCTCAAAACGGGCTTGGATGAAGCTTTCCAAGGGTCGATAGGAGGCTCGTAACCACGGTAAGCTTCCGCTTTCTATTTGTTCTTCACTTCAAAAAATTTCCTTTCTTAGCTAACTTGCTTTCCTTCCTTTGCAGGTTTCGGAAAAGATGTACCGATGAGACCTCCTACCGGTGATGAAGAAATCCTCCCTCAACCATCAGCTCCGAAGCCGTCTAAGGAGAAAACAAGAAAAAGGGCCCCGAGTCCATTGGGCTCGGAAAAGAAGAGGCTGGCGAGGAAGCCGTGCAAGCTTAAGGGAAATGTTATTTCCATACCTTTGGAGTCAGTCCACCGACTAATGGATGAGTCAGAAGAGGAATAACAAGAAGAAGAAGAAGAAGGAACCGGGCTTGTTACTCGCCCGAGGGTTGCCGCTTCGGCACAGAAGTCCTCTGAACCGGAGGCAATCAACGAAGGAGCTTAGGCCGAGGTTCCTGGGATGGAAGCTATCCCGCCCTCATCGAAGACAGGAGAAGTAGAGCTTCAAAGATAAACTCACCAACAATCGGAAGAGGTTCCTAGGGTCGAACCCATTGTGGTTAATATCTCGGACTCGCCCTAGATTTCTGATGCCATGATTCAAGAAGCAAACATGTTGGACGGGCAGCGGGTGGATCTCCACAGCTTCTTTGACAGGATCGAGGTGACCACTTCTGAGGAGATCCCTGGTTTCGGCAACCTATCGGTGCCAAAGAAGGTGTCATCGACGGGGACAACCGGGTCTCCATCAAGCTTAAAGCTGGTGGACCAATTTATGGCTCCGAGTGTCGGTCCAAGCCGTAAATGGCATTTGGTGCAGACCGTCCATAAGAACGCTCGAGTTTTCTCCTCCCTAGTCGGGGTCGCCAGTTATTTGAGGGTCATGGTGACCGAAAAGGACCAGGCGGTAATGAATGTCGTGGGAGCCGCTTATTTGTTCAATTAGTCCCAACACGCATTAAACCGGGTAACCTTTGAACTTTATTTCATACTACCTTCGTGTTTGTAAATTATTCCTAACACTTTTCTCTCTTTGTCTTGTAGGCTTCGGTATTGCACCATGAAGACTTTGTCAGGGTCCGTGAGGAACACGAGGCCAAAGTAGAAGCCTCGCAGAGAAGAACAATACCTACTGGCTCCTCAGCGAAAGACTCCAGGTCGATCTGGTCGTAGGTCGGGAGGAGCTTACCAACATGGCCAAACAGGTATTCTGAATGCTCCACGATAGGGATGCTGAGTTAGAGATAATTATTAACGATCCAATACTGCAGATCTGACACAGTCTCGTGCAAATCGACCATCTCAGCAAGCAAGTGGATGATGTTCGAGCCGAGGCCGATGTCTTTAAAAGGAGCATGATGTCTTGGCTGCTATGAAATATGTCGTTCATGCTCAGTTAGAGTCGGCTGAGACACAACTTTGATCTGAAAAAAAGAAGAACTCGGTGCAAACCGAGAAGATCAGGGAGCTCCAGTTTCAGCTGGATTTGGCCAGCAGCAAACTCGAAGAGCCTAAATCTGAGGTGGTCAAGGCCGATGAAAATGTGGCCTAGTTCAAAGCTGATGTCGAGGCCATCCAGACCAAAGCCAGGAGCATGATTGGTCATGCGAAGTGGCAAGCTCGGAGGGAGGCTCTAGAAGATGCTCAAGCCCAAGATTTCAATATCGCGGCCGAGGTTGATAATGCCCGAGCAGAAGAACACCATGCTCGGAGGTTGGCCTTCCCCGAGGATAACTCCGATGAGCAAGGAGAAGAAGATCTCAAGGACGAGGACGCTGTTTCCGACGAAGATCAAGCTCCATAGGCCTTAGTATTTTTTCCTCTTTTCTTATGTATTTACCTTTTCTTTTGGGCCACTTTTGGGCCGTTTTTAAATAATTTTGATCGGGCTATGCGGACCTTGTAAATGATTTTATATATATAAGAACTTTTTCCCCTTCTATCTTATATAATTAAGAAGTTGTATTCTGTGATTCGGGGTTTAAACAATTTAATTGAAACTGAACCATTATAGCCCTTAGGCTTTATGATCGAGCGAGTGCTTGCTCTAACTCGAAGTAAAGTAACCCTTAGGTTTTTGAGCGAGGATGGTCTCTAGAACTCAAAGTAAAAACAACCCTTAGGCTTTGTATTTTTTATATTAGGCTGATCTGGTCTTAGTAAAAAGATTAATTAATGGCTTTCTCCTCTTCTCGGCTTGAAAAAGTTTTTTATCGTTTGTATTTACAAAACTTATAATGCCTTAGCATAAAATAAGGAATTGATAAATAATTCTAACAACATAGTACTCATTAGAGTGTTCGAGGCCTGATATTATCAAAGCCTTTTATGATTTTGCCAGGGGTAGCCTTTTTAACTGGTTTATGAAAGAATTTGAAGGCCTATTTCGTTACAGAATTCGGATGTCTCCGAACCGTGTTAATTCGTCTGTAGCATCTTAGTTCGGGATTTTTCTATTTTCCCATTTTGCTTTGAGCTTGCCCGAAGTGTTAGTGCCCGAGTGGGGTGGCCGTGGCCTTTAATATTTGAGAGTTTCCCAAAAGGTCTTATAACCTCAAAGTTTTAATAATTCGATCTCCTTTATTTTTTTGACAGTAGTACACGAGTGTAGGGGTAATTATTCGAACTCTGGTTATGATCAACCCATGAGAATGTTTCCATAACGGTTCGAGAGCATGACATTTTAAAGTAGAAAACTTTTCTAAGGCAAGAGATATCGGCAAGGAAAAACACTTCTCTTTATAAATGCTTATACATGCGTACATGTTTTGCATCAGGGCTCGAGCATCCTACGTAGGCACGGTTCATTTGACCGTTTAGCCCTTACAAATTCTACCTATCGAGACCCTACTGGTATGAAGTAATTTCCTCTCAACAAATTTGACATTCGAGGGAAATGCCCCCCCAGTATTCGAGGTTGATTGAAAAGAAGCATCAGATACTGTTGAATTGTTCTAAGTTAGCACGATCGATGGTTGCCTCGTTAAAAAACTCACCGGAAAACCCATTTGGGACAAAACCGGTCTAAGGGAAAAAGAGTTCAATGCGTGCTTTCAGACCTAAAGACTCTGTGTCAAAGAACCTCTCGCATTTCTGGTCGAACACCTACAAGAGTTAGTTAAAAATATAAATAAAAATGGAAGGGGTTGTACCTTAGCAATAGTATTGTTTAAGGAGTGACTTCCAATTGCTCGGTAGTTGTTCGTTGTTCATCGTGCCGAGCTTGTACGATCCCTTTCCGATGATTTTGAGAACCTGGTGTGGTCCTTCCCACTACGGACCCAGTTTTCTTTCATTCAGATTTCGGGTGACTTTTGTTAGAACCAAGTCCCCGATGTTAAAATGCCGATGATTGCTCTTCGATTGTAGTACCTTTTGATCCGCTGGTTTTATGTGGCTAATCGGACGAGGGCGACTTCAGACTTTCATCCAATAATTCTAGGCTCGTATTCATGGCCTCGTTATTTGATTCTTCTGTTGTATATCAGCACTTGATGCTAGGTTCTCCGACCTCGACCAGGATAAGAGCTTCGGCGCCATAGACTAACGAGAAGGGCATTGCTTCTGTACTAGACTTTGATGTTGTGGGGTATGCCCAAAGAACCTCGGGCAGTATCTCTCTCCACTTCCCTTTGGCGTTGGTCAATCTGTTCTTATGATTTTGAATAATGGTTTTGTTGGTCGATTCGTCTTGTCCGTTCCCGCTGGGATGACAAGGTGTCGATAAAATTCTGTTGATCTTGTGATCCTCGAGAAATTTAGTCACTTTGCTGCCGATGAATTGCTTTCCATTATCACATACAATCTCTGCAGGCATCCTAAATCGACATATAATGTGGTCCCAAATGAAGTCTATGACTTCCTTTTCTCTGAATTTATCGAAAGCCTGTGCTTCAACCCATATAGAAAAATAATCAATCATAAATAAAATAAACTGAGCTTTACCTGGGACCGACGGGAGAGGGCCAATGATGTCCATTCCCCATTTCATAAACGGCCATGGGGATAAGACCGAATGGAGATGCTCATCGGGCTGATGAATCATTGGTGCATACCTTTGGCATTTGTCGCATTTTCGAACGAATTCCTTTGAATCTTTCTCCATGTCGATCCGATAATATCCTGCTCTGATTACTTTGTGGACCAATAACTCAGCACCAGAATGATTTCCACAAGCGCCTTCCTGAATTTCCCGTAGGAAGTATTCGGTGTCTCCCGGTCGCAAACATATTTCCAACGGTCCATAGAACATTCTTCTAAACAGTGTTCCATCTTTGGACAAATGAGTCATGCTGCCTTTGTACGTAGAGCTCTCGACTCCTTTGGATCTGATGGAAGTTTCCTATTCTTCAAGTACCCTATGTACTTGTTTCTCCAATCCCAAGTCAAACTTGTGGAGTTAATCTCTGCATGACCTTCGTCGATCACTGATCCCATGAGTTGTACGATAGTTCCCTAGTTGAGCTCGTCATCTTCGACCGATAAACCTAAATTTGCAAGAGCGTCGGCCTCGCTGTTGTGTTCTTAAGGTACA
This sequence comes from Nicotiana paniculata, assembly GCA_005239505.1. Taxonomy (NCBI): domain Eukaryota; kingdom Viridiplantae; phylum Streptophyta; class Magnoliopsida; order Solanales; family Solanaceae; genus Nicotiana; species Nicotiana paniculata. The sequence goes on along the minus strand of ML357388.1, from coordinate 39,125 downwards.
TGATGTAAGACCCGTTCCTTGAATCGATGTAGAGCTACCTATAATTCATCCAAGTACCTCTGCATTCGGTCTTCTCGGACTTCGAAAGTCCTGTTGACTTGGTTTACCACGAGGAGGGAATCACACTTGGCCTCGATGACTTTACTCCCAAGATTTTAGCTAACTCGTGACCTACAATCATGGAATCACACTTAGTTAATTTCGAAGTCATGATAGATTGTCTAGCTACATTACCCATGGGTGGTTTTAGTACGATACCCAGCCCGGACCCCTTCGCGTTCGAAGCACCATCCATAAAGAGGGTCCAGACTCCCGAGGATGTACCTGATTTTATTAACATTTTTCTTTCAACCTCGGGTACGAGGACCGGAGTGAAGTCGGCCACAAAGTCCGCCAAGATTTGAGACTTGATGGTGGTTCGAGGTTGATATTCGATATCGTACCCATTTATTTCTACGGCCGATTTGCCACCCGATCCGAAAGCTCGGGTTTGTGAAAAATATTTTGAAGTGGATAAATTGTTACAACACATATCAGATGACACTGAAAATATGGCTTTAATTTCCTAAAGGCGCTTAGTAAAGCAAGCGCTAATTTTTCTAAGTGTGGATATCTGGTTTGGGCCTCACCTAAGGTCTGACTAACATAATAGACAGGGAATTCCGTACCTTGTTCTTCTCCGACTAGGACTCCACCTACCTCTATTTCCGAGACTGCCAAGTACAAGTAGAGTTGCTCGTCTTCTTTCGTGGTGTGAAGCAGTGGCGGTCTTGATAAATATCGCTTTAGTTCCTCCAAGGCTTATTGGTATTCCGGGGTCCAAGAAAAGCTACTCTTCTTCTTAAGCAGCGAGAAGAATTAGTGACTCCTATCTGAGGACCTCAAAATGAATTGCCCTAGGGAGGCTATGCGCCCCTTTAGACTTTGTACGGCCTTTACATTATCTACAACTGTGATATCCTCGATAGCTTTTATTCGATTCCTCGATTGGATCATGAAGCCAAGAAACTTTCCCGAGCCGAACTCGAAAGCACACTTTTCTGGGTTGAGCTTCATATTTTACTCTCTAAGTATATCGAAAGTTTCCTACAAGTGTTTTAAATGGTCCTCTGCTCGCAGGGACTTAACTAACATGTTATCAATATAAACTTCCATTGATTTACCTATTTGCTCTTCAAAATTTCGGTTTACTAGGCGTTGATAAGTTGCACCAGCATTTTTTAGTCCGAACAACATTACATTACAACAGTACGTACCATATTTAGTGATAAATGAGGTCTTTTCCTAATCCTCTGGGTTCATATGTATTTGGTTGTACCCGGATAGGCATCGAGAAAACTGAGAATCTCGTGGCCAGCGGTGGAATCGATCGTACGATCGATATTAGGCAAAGGAAAGGAATCCTTAGGGCATAGTTTGTTCAAGTCTTTATAATCTACGAACATTCTAAGTTTATTTCTCTTTTTAGGGACTACTACTACGTTTGCTAACCATTCGGGATGTTGTACTTCCCGAATGGACCCTATTTTGAGAAGTTTGGTTACCTCGTCCTTTATGAATGCATGCTTAACCTCGGATTGGGGCCTTCTTTTTTGCTTTAACGGACGGAACTTCGGGTCCAGGCTTAATCGATGGGTAGTAATTCCGGTGGGATCCCTGTCATATCGATATGGGACCAAGCAAAGCAATCCATGTTATCTCGTTGTATTTCTGCTTCACTTTGAAGAAGTCCGACTTCCTAGTCTCGACCTTTATGGCTCCGGCGTGTGCTTTGACGAAGGAATTTGCGAGCATGGCAAAGGAATCAATGGAGTTGGGCGGAAAATTATGGTACCATATCATCGCCCCCATTCGATAAAGTTTCTCCAAATTTCTTCAGCAAAACGGATTGAAAATCGTCCTCTAAATCGTTCCCCTTTATTGCGCATGTGGAAGAAGTGACATGCTCATTGGGGTCGGTAATTCCATTATACTTGGGAATTTCTGGTATGCGGAATTTCTTTGGGATGGGATTAGAGCCGCGCTCAGGGGGAAAGGCTTTTGTACGAACTTCGTTGTATCCAAACCCTTTAGAATCAGTGGTGCCCCCAGAATTTGATCAACTCGGAAGTTATACATTTCCATTTTTTTGTCATTTTCTTCAATCTTTTTCTCCCATGATTCGATTCGCTTTGTCAGCTCCTCGAGCATTTTCATAATAGGGGGGTCAGTCCCCGATTCGTTCACGTTTGACCTCTCCGATACTGGTTCGGCCCTATGAACTATGAAAAACTTCCAGTGAGGGCTCGGATTTGGCCCTACTTGGTGCGTGGTTCTGATTTTGGAGTTTCTCTATTGTAGGTTGTTGAGCTGCAACATTTCGAATATTATTCAAAGGGTGATTCCGCCGTCTTCGCCGCCCTCTGTGTTCTAATCGATTGCTCGAACGTCTCTGCAGACGCTATTTTCAGGGTCGACGCCCAGATATGCATTCAGGGAAACATGGGAACTGGCGTCGATGGGGTCTGCAACTGGTACTCCCTCGAGTTCAACCTGAGGAACTTCGTTCCCCGAGGCGTCTATGTTGTAATTTTCTCCATGAAAACCAAGGCCATTATCGGCGTGTGTGGGTACTGCTTGAGAGTTCGAAATGTTGATCCTGAAATCAAAAATGCCTACAAGAACAAGTATAAAGCAGTGTGTGTTATAAAAATTAGTACCAGGCGATCACTATTATCCTTAGTTCCACGGTGGACGCCAAACTATTTACCCTTAAAATAAGATAATAATTAAGTTTATAAGTAATTTAAGGATACGTGGTTTCACTTGACACAAACTGAGAAATATGAAGGCTGATATTAGAAATTATCTATAAAATAAAACAAACTAATATAAAGCGCAGCTTGGCCCTCGAGCTAGATCATCCTCGAACCGATTAAGCGTATAATTAAAAAATATGAACTGAATAGCAGAGCAAGAATGCTTTAAGAGAAAAAATATAAGATAACTTTGTTATGCGTGAACATGATGATTACAAAATGATTAGAACCTCCCTTTATATAGTAGGAGAATTCTACTTATGGTACAATTCTAAATACAGAAGGAAATCACATGATTGGCTCAATAACCGGTCTTGATTTGATACGTGCCGAGATTTCCGCCACGATCACGGATATCTCGGCTTTCCGTTATTCGACTCAGCAGGCTTTCTTCGGTCTTGCTCGAGGTTTATCCCGTTCGGTCTCGTCCTCGGCTAGTCTCGATCTCAACTGGTCCTCGAATTACGAGCTTGGTAATATTTCTTCATGTCGCGATCTGACGCAACACGGGACCGGTCCTCGGCCTACCATCCTGGTCTCGATTAATCATACAGAATCGGGCTAGCCCGGTTTTGATCGTATACAACACCCTACCTAATGATGCTTTATTCTTATTAATTATACACCTTATTCAATATTATTCAATATTATTCTTATACATTGTAAACCATGTTGTTAGCACTACTATGATTTATAATGTATGGATAAGCATGTATAAAAACAAAATTGTCTTTTCAAAACTTTTAATACACCAAACTAAATACTCCATCTGTTTTAATTTATATGAATCTATTTGGCACGAAATTTTTTAAAAAAAAAGAGACTTTCGATTTTCTGATGTAACAGGAGGCATATATATTTTGTGTGGTTATAATTATTGCATAAAGGTAAATTATTTCCAAATATAAAAAAAAAACATCATTCTTTTTTACACGAACTATAATAGAAATAGTTTCACACAAATTAAAATGAAAGAAATAGTCAATAATAAATAATCTCACTATAACTAATTTCAACATTACTAATCCTTACCTTACTAATATACTATATTCAGTAATATTCTTATATACCATAAAACGATCTTTTATATTGTTCGGACGAACAGACTAAAAGCTACAGTCGCCGGCCCCTACACCTATGATAGAGCATATATATAGAGGGCTATATATCCGTCGAACTTGAGTGCTATGGATCTGATTGTCTTTAATGTATCATCCGAGGAAGTTCAGACTACGTTTGTGATTTCACAGTTTGATTTGCATTGCTGATGTAACTAGTAATAATTTATAATGTTTAAATTAAAGAAGGATGACAAGTTCAAAATGTAATAATTACCAAAAAGCAGATGCGACATTGATTAAGATTTTTATACTATTTGTTTACATAGGGTCAGCCGTTTACTGCTCTATTCCCTGTAGTTAATTTTATTTTAAAGTGGAATATCTCGGATGACATCAACATAATCTTTCTCAATCTACCAACTAACAAGAAGGCAGGAAAACAACACAAGAAAACACAAAATGAGAAAATATAGGAACAATAAAGAATATTCTATTGGTTAGAAATTAATTGTGGAAGAAACGAAAATTGCCTCATATATTTTCATGCCTTCTAGATATATTGATTTATCGAATTCTATCTGTACCTCATTAGAAGCCTTAAAAACATTATTTATCTTGAAATGATAATTATAATTATATTTAATTTTGTGATTCTAAAAATACGTAATCTATTTTAATATCAGTTGTTTAGACAGTAAATACTAAGTGAGAAGTGAAAAAACGAAATAAGAGCAAAGGGTAACAAAATTATGCAAACCAAGCAGCGGAGAGACGGGATCTCGAGGTCGGTCGGAATGAGCCTCGAGGTCGAGCTTAGGAGCTTGACAAGGGGCTGTCGAGAATGATATAACAGTATTGAAGGCCTCAAAAATGGCCTATTTGTGATTAATACCGAGTAATACATGAAGAACAACTAATGAACACAATAAATGAAAGACAATTAATCATTGAAACAATTGTAGAGAATGTTTTAGTTAGAGGGCAGATGATGTTCTTGTTCTTGTTCTTGTATTGAATATCATGTATCTTATAAAGTGATAAGGGTCCCCTTTATATATGAGGAGGAATCCCAACATAGTATATGTGTAATTATTACAAAAGAGAGATGGCTGGTACAACCATTTAATGCCACGGTACGGGCTTGTACTATTTTGCGTACTTGGTCAGCTTTAATCACGTGTCTTTTGGGAATTTCCCGCCTTTCCACGTTGGTCTTCGATTTGCACTGCCCCGAGGTCGAGGACCTTCCATATGCTCCCTCGATGTCAAAACTCGAACCTTCGAGCCTTCTGAGCGCCGTAATAATCGTAAAATCGGCTCTCCGATTTTAGCCGTATACAAACATAAAAAAAAATGTATGAACCAGATCTCCAGTAGTCCATAATCGATTCAGCCTTATACCTTTGTCATATTTCAGTATTTTTCAACAATAAGGAATACTAGATTTGTCTTTATGCCCAAATTGAATTAAAAAGATATTTTTTACGTTTCAATTTGAGTGAACTTATTTCTTTTTGGTTCGTTCCTAAAAAAATGGTTCCTTTTTAAATCTAAAATAATATAATTTAGACTTTTTATTTATCCGAAATGAGAAATTTTTATAACCATACCAATGGTACAAAATGTTGAAAACCACAAGCTTCAAACATTTTATAAACACAATGTTATGGCATATTTATGAATACAAGTTGTAAAATTTTTTTCATTATTTCCTTAACTAAGTCAAATATATTCACATGAATTGATACAGAGAGAATACATTTCTTGAATTTTATTCTGGTTTGAGTTTTTGTTATAGTGCAAAACAAAGGATAGGAAAATATTTCTTTTCCCTTCATCAAAAAAGAGAATTTGATCTTCTTCCCACAAAAATAGAGATGAGAGAACAATAGGAGAATCGACGACTTCAACTATGGGGAACGCTGAAATAAGTTCATAGAGTGCAGATATTTCTGCAGACCCTCTTGGTATTCTCAAAGTGCTAATCGTATACATCAAAAAGTTGATGGATCAAATCGATGTTCATGGATTAAACCTGTACCCGCGGACTCCCTGTCCCAGGCCCAAATTTTGCTTTTGCACCAATTATCCACGCCCGTGGAGTCGCACCTACGTACTAAACTTCGTAGGTGAGAAAACATCAAATGTGACTACCAACCAAACTAAAAATTGTCCGAAATCCCATCTAAAATACGCCCAACCTCAGGGACCCCTTCCAATCAAATTGGCAAGTCCTACTACTTCACCCAAAACTATCCTAAGGCTCAAAACACCCTAATTAACATCAAAATCAAAAATCATCAATTAAGATCAATTTCTTAAGTTTATAATCTTGTAACTTCGAACCAAGCGTCCGATTCAAACCTAACTAATCTGGATTAACACCAAACTTGCACACAATTTTCAAATGACATAACAAACAGATTCCAACTTTTAGAACGATAATGCAATCCCGATAGCCTCAAAGTCAACTAATGATCAAAATCTATGAACTTTCCAAACCTTCAAATTTCAAACTTTCGACAAATAGAGTCAAATCAACCTAGAAACCTCCAAATCCAATTCCTCGCATGAGTCCAAAATCACCATATAGATCTATTGTAACCATCATAACACCATCCTTGAAGTCGTTACACAAAAGTCAGACCTTGGTCGACTCTTACGATTTAAGCTTTCAAGATGAGATTAAGTGTCTCAATTCACTCTAAAACCTTCCTGAAACCAATTCCTACCATCCCCCAAACCACCAAACATTAAATACACATACGAACAATATCAAATAGAGGAACGAGGTTGAAATACACAAAAGGATCGGCCGGGTTGCTATAATATGATATGGAATGAGGCTGTTGAGGCAAAATATGTGTCGAATATAGCACAAAAGATTGATAATTTATGTATCAAATATATATATATGTGTATGTATGTATGTATGTATGTGTGTATGTATGTATTTATGTATGTATGTATGTATGTATGTATGTATGTATGTATGTATGTATATATGTATGTATGTATGTATGTATAAACGAGAAAGATTGGTGGTAATATTCCTATTTACATGACAATTGCTAGTATTGGAAGAAAATATGTTCCATCAGAGATAAGTTTGTTGCAGAATTTGTAAGTAATGGATAAATAACACAGAATGGAGGTACTCAGTTAATAGTGGATACAAATGTATGATGGGATGCTTGAAGGAATGGAACTGGGGCAATTTATAAAATAAAGCAATGTTCTAAAACATAACTTTATTGTTGGCTAGCAGTGCACAGAAAAAAACTTACATTAAACAGTTAAAGAAAAAATGTTTCGACTAGGAATTAGTCAGGACAACAATTGCCAAATATGGAGAAGAAGTGCAGAGATTGTGGTGCATTTATTCTGTTTGCCCCGAAAATGGATAACAATTAAATTTGTAAGTGGTTTTAAGGATACAGGGATTAATTCAATACAAATGAAAGCTTACGTTAAATTAAACAGATAAAAGACGTAATAAATTGTCAAATCAATCAGGAAGAGTGATCCCGGACTTGGTAACAACTCAATAAAATGTCTGCCTTCGATCCCAGGGTTACGTTACTGACGAATTGATGAACAAAAGTAAATACTTTGAATAACAGAGAAAATAAGAGTATATAGACTTGATATGCATGTTATAATGTCCCTAATGAATAATTAGATCCCTTTTTATATAATAGGGGAATTTTACCCTAAGTATAATTCCATAAAAGGTAAAAATATTTTATTTAATTAATCACCAATTTTTTGCCGATATGTACCGAGATTGAGCGACATTCAGCTGTCACGGATATCACGACCTTTTGGCAGTGCTCGATTATCTGGTAATAGTCTCCGAGGAATTTGGGATTCAAACACAACTTGGGGGTCATGGCCCCGATACTCCCGAGGGCAGGCGTTTTGCCCGGACCCCGGCTCGAGGGATCCTTCCCTCAATTCCGGTTCCTTGCCTTCACGTCTCTTTCTCCATTTAGTTCATCGGAAGCCGAGGCGTCCCATGAGCTCGGTTTTACCCGTATACATATTCTTTGAATGTCAACATTTAGGAACTATTTGGCCATAGATTTTGCCAAAATAAATTTGAGTTTTTTTTTTGACAAATACATGTTTGTTCATAAATTTTATCGACATTTTGGCAAATTCCCAAAACTCAAAGCCCAAATCCCAAAATTAGCTCAAGAGCTAGTTTTGGCCAAAAATATCACTATTTAATTTTTTAAAAATTGCCCCAAACTTTTGTATTTTATAAAAGAGCCTACCATATTATTTTGTGACAATGTTTCTTCGTCTTCTCAGTCATCTGATAGTATATTATGTAGTTCATTATAAAAATAATAATTTTGTACCAAATTTACTGTGATGACCCGATAGGTCATATTATGTTTTAGAACCTAATTCTTTGTAATGAAGCCTTAAAAACCTCATTTTATCCTTCCTCGATTTGCATACACAGTCCGTGCATTTTTTCGGAAAGCTTTAATGTTAAAAACTGAGAAAATATGAAATCTTTGCATTAAAATCCATTTGAGTTGACTTCGGTCAACGTTTTGAGAAAACTGACCCGGATTCATATTTTGATGGTCCGGCTGGTCCGTAATGTCATATGGGACTTGGACGTATGCCCGAAATCAAATTCGGAAGTTCCTAGCCTGAGTTATCGCACTTTGTAGATATTTGAAAGTTAATAGCTTAATGATTTTGAAATGTTTGGCCAAGGTTTGACTTTTTGGATACCGGGTCCGTATTTTGGTCCTGAAATCCAGTATAGGTCCAATACTATATTTATGACTTGTCTATCAAATTTGGTGAGAAACGGAGTTGGTTTGACGTGATTCGGACATCCGGTTGTGCAAATAGAAGTTTCAAAGTTTTCTTAAAAATTTGATTTGATTTGGTGTTCAATTCATTGTTTTGGATGTTATTTTGGTAATTTGATCGTGCGATCGAGTTCGTATGATATTTTTAAACTTATGTGCATAGCTGGTGTAAAGCCCCGACGACTCGGGTGAGTTTCAGATAGGCTACAAATTAAAATTTGACTTAGAAATGTTGCTGGTGTTTCAGTTCTGGTGCAAGTTTCTGATCTCGCATTTGCGAGATCAGGCATCGCATTTGCGACCTCTGATGGGTTCGTATTTGCAAAATACACTTCGGATTTGCGAAGTGGGTCAGGAGGAGGCAGTGATGGCAATTGCGATCAAGTGGTCGCATTTGCAGAGGGTCAGTGTTTGCATTTGCGAACGTTTCATCGCAAATGCAATGAATGCAGAGATGTGAGGGTCTTCGCATTTGCGATGGATTCTTCGCATTTCAAAAATGAGACATCTGCAACTGATCAAATGGGACTTAGACAGGATTTTTGCTCATTCTTCAAATTTTCAAAACAATGAACCCTAGAGGCAATTTTTCAAAGAATCTTTCTTTCCCAAATCATTGGTAAGTGGTTCTAAGATAGTTTCTTTCAATCTTTCACTACATTTCCAGAGATATCAACCTAAAATCATGTGTTTTCAAGGTGGAAATTGGGGGTTTTGGATAGAATTAGGGATTTTTGTAAATTGGGGATTTAGACCTCAAATTGAGGTCAGATTCCAAAACAAATTACATAATTGGGCTCGGGGTGAATGGGTAATCGGATTTTGGTCCGAACTTCAAGATTGAACCAAGCGGGCCCGGGGGTTGACTTTTATTGACTTTTTCAATAATGACCTAAATTGAATCCTTTGCAATCGTGGGTAGTTCCTAATACTTAATTTGAATCGTTTCGATGGTAGTTTGCTAGATTCTATTGGTTCGGAGGCTTGTTTGAAAGACAAAGCTGTGACTGAGCTTTGAGTGGACCTTTTGGAGCGAGGTAAGTGTCGTGGTTAACCTTGACTTTAGGGATTAGGACTCGTTTGTATGTTTGCTACATGTTTAGATGTTGGGTACAACGTATATCTGAGGTGACGAGTACTTATGCATTGTTGTCGGGTTAGAGCATGCGGATGGGACTTATTCCTTGCAGATTATTGCTTACTTTAATCTATTATCCGTGCTTAGACTAGTTACTTGCTAAATTGATAGTTCTTATCGTGTTTATGGGATTTTGTGATAATTGAGTATTGATTCCAAAGTTGAAATTGGTATTGTGGAACCATTGTTGAAGTAAGGCTTGTTCTTGTTGATTCTATCTCCCTGTGTTTTTTCACTTGTTCATTGGTATGTGGCAAGGGTGAGTGTTAAAGCTCGAAGGGTGATGCCGTGCCATATTGTGAGTGTTAATGGACGAATGGTGATGCCTTGCCATATGTAAGTGTTAATGTACGAAGGGTGATGTCGTGCCATGTTATGAGATTTAATGCACGAAGGGTAATGTCGTGCCATATCTATTGATTTATATTGTGAGGTTGAGAGTAAAAACACGAAGGGTGATGCCGTGCATTATCATTGTTTCATTGTAAGGTTTAGAGTAAAAACATGAAAGGTTATGCTGTGCAACTTTCTTTATTGTGTTAACTTGTTTTCACTGGTTAAAGGCATATTGACTGTTCTGGTTATCATTTCCGCTATATCTCTTATATCTTGTACCCCCTTTAGCATGTCCCCCCCCCCCAATAGTACATGTTTAGCTGTTACTTGTTGTTATCTCTATTATCTGCACATGTTTATTATGTGGGTGTCTTGTCATAGCCTCGTCACTACTTCGTCATGGTTAGACTCGACACTTACGAGTATATGGGGTTGGTTGTACTCACACTACACTCTGAACTTCTTGTGCAGATTTTGGTACCGACCCTAGCTGATCGAGATGTTAGCAGTTGAACTTGCTTGTCGGGGACCTAAGGTAGATCTGCTGGCGTTCGCAGATCCTGAAGTCCCTTCCTAGTTTCTTTATCTTACTGTTTCCTTTCTTTCGGAATAATTTATTTTGTTTCAGATTCTGTTTGTAGTAAATCTTAGAATCTCGTGAGTTCCGACTCCAGATCCCAAAAGTATTAGATATTATGGGTTTTATGTTATTCCAAAATTTAGTTTTAGCTTCTGTTTAGCTTTATTGTTTCTGTTATTGAAATTGATTAAAGTTGTCTTAAAGAATATTCTAACATTGGGTTGCCTAGAAAGTGAAATGTTAGGCGCCATCACGGTCTCGAAGGTGGAAATTTTGGGTCGTGACAAGTTGGTATCAAAGCACTAGGTTGCCTAGGTCTCACAATTCACGAGCAGTCTTAGTAGAGTCTAGAGGATCGGGACGAAGACGTCTGTATTTATCTTCCGGAGGCTATGAAGTTTAGGAACAAATTTCAATTTTATTCTTCTCTATCGCGCAATTTTGTTCTCTCATTGCTAATTTAATTCTTCTACTATTGTTCTCTCGCAGATGGCGAGAACACGTACCGCATCTTCAGCCGAGAAGCAACTAGAGCCCCCGGTGGCAGCTCCTACGAGGGGTCAGGGTCGAGGCCGAGGCCAAGACAGGGCCAGGGCTCAACCTAGAGCCTGAGAACCAGCAGTGGAACCTCAGGTAGAGTTTGACGAGGAGGTTCCAGGCTAGACTATTCCTGTCAGACCAACTCAGGTTCCGGAGGGGTTCATTGCCACCCTAGTGCTTCAAGACGCTTTGGTCCGTTTGGTGGGCCTTATGGAGAGTGTGGCCTAGACTGTCACATTTCCGTGGCACCAACCGTCTCTCAGGCTGGAGGAGGAGGACAGACTCCTGCTACTCACGCTCCGGAGCAAATGGCTCCCCAGTATCAGACTCCAGCAACTCAGCCAGTCGAAGTAGTTCAGCCGGTTGTCGCGGCACAGGCCGGTGATGGACCAGCTATGTCTTCTGAGGTCTTATTGAGATTGGACAAGTTCACCAAGCTCTTTCCAGTTCACTTCAGTGGTGCACTTTCAGAGGACCCCTAGGATTATCTTGAACGCTTCCATGAGGTTTTGCGGAACATGGGGATAGTTGAGACCAATGGGGCCGATTTTGCTGTGTTTCAGATGATGGGTTCCGCCAAGATATGGTGGAAGGATTTTGGGTTGACCAGACCAGCTGGGTCGCCTGCTCTTACTTGGGACCATTTTTCTGGAATATTTCTTGAGAAGTTCCTTCTTGTCACACTGAGAGAGGAGTATCGTCGGCAGTTCGAGCGTCTCCAGCAGGCAATATGCCCGTCACTCAGTATGAGGCCCATTTTGTAGATCTGGCCCGTCATGTTGTTCTTCTACTTCCTACGAGAGAGAGAGAGAGAGAGCGAGAGAGAGGGTGATGAGGTTTATTGAGGGACTTGCTCAGCCTATCAAGTTGCAGATGGCTAAGGAGACCGTGAGTGATATTTCTTTTCAGGCGGCTGCCAATGTCGCCAGGCGAGTCGAGATTGTTCTTGCACAGGGAGGTTAGGGGTCTGACAATAGGCCTCGTCATTCCGGTGGGTTTAGCGATGCCTCGTCTGGGGGCAGGGGTACTTTTGGTAGAGGCCATCCTCCCAAGCCATTTCATTCAGCACTCCAGGCATCCCACGGTGCTTCAGGTAGACGTGGCCCTCATATGCCTTATTCTAATCAGCTAGCCTACAGTGCACCACTAGCTCCTATTAGTGCACCTCCACTCTAGAGTTTTCTGGGGTGTTACTCAGGTCAACAGGGTCAGCGGTCGCAGCAGCCGAGGTCCTGTTATGCTTGTGGTGATCCGAGGCACATTTCTAGATTTTGCCTTCGTGCATCGAGCAGTTCACAACATAAGGGTTCTTGTGCAATGGTCCCAACACTGGGTGCTTCACCGCCCGCTCATCCAGCCAGAGGTATGGGTCAGGAAGCCATAGGTGGTGGTTAGTCTGTTAGAGGTGGAGGTCAGGCCGCTAGAGGTGGAGGCCAACCAGCTAGGGGCTGTCCTAGAGATGTAGTTCAGAGTGGTGGGGCCCAGCCCCGATGCTATGCTTTTCCAGCCAGGCCTGAGGTGGTTCAGTTCTATTTGATCGGGGTTGTACTTACTCCTATGTGTCATCCTATTTTGTTTCATATTTGGTTGTGCCTCGTGATTCTTTGAGTTCTCCTATGTTTGTGTCCACACTTGTGGGAGATGCTATTGTTGTAGACCACATTTATCGTTCGTGTGTGGTTACCATCGGGAGTCTTGAGACTAGTGTTGATCTTCTACTTCTCGATATGGTTGATTTTGATGTTATCTTGGGTATGGATTGGCTGTCACCTTATCACACTATATTGAATTGTCATGTCAAGACAGTGACCTTAGCCTTCTCGGGGTTTCCTGGATTAAAGTGGAGAGGGACTCCTGGCCATTCTACCAGCAGGGTTATCTCTTATATGAAGGCTCGGTGTATGGTCGAGAAAGGTGTCTAGCTTATTTGGCTTATTTCCGCCATTCTAGGGAGGAGGTTCCTTCCATGGATTCAATGCCAGTTGTCCGTGAGTTTCCAGAGGTGTTTTCTATAGACTTGTGGGGGATGCCACTCGACAGGAACATTGATTTCTGTATTGATTTGTCTTCGGGTACTCAGCTCATCTCTATTCCACCATACCGCATGGCCCCGCTAGAGTTGAAAGAATTGAAGGAGTAGTTGCAAGATATTCTTGATAAGGGCTTCATTAGACCTAGTGTCTCGCCCTAGGGTGAGCCTATGTTGTCCATGAAGAAAAAATATGGATTGATGAGGATATGCATAGATTGTCGGCAGGTAAACAAAGTCACCATCAATAACAAGTATCCGTTGCCGAGGATTGATGACTTATTTGATCAGCTTCAGGGTGCCAAGGTATTTTCGAAGATTGATTTGAGGTCTGGCTACCATTAGTTGATGATTAGGGCATCCGATGTCCCTAAGATAGCTTTTCGGACTCAGTACGGGCATTATGAGTTTCTAGTGATGTCCTTTGGGTTGATAAATTCCCCAACAACATTCATGGATTTGATGAACCGAGTGTTCAAGCCTTATTTGGACTCCTTTGTGATTGCATTTATTGATGATATCTTGATCTACTCCCGCAGTCGAGAGGAGCACGAGCAACATCTTCGGATTGTACTTCAGACTCTGAGAGACAACCATTTATATGCTAAGTTTTCAAAGTGCGAGTTTTGGTTGGATTTAGTCACTTCTTGGTGCACGTTGTATCAATTGATGGTATTCAGGTAGACCATAAGAAGATTGAGGCAGTTCAAAACTGGCCTAGACCCACTTCATCCATGGAGATGCGGAGTTTCTTGGGTTTGGCAGGTTATTACCGTCGGTCTGTGGAGGGGTTCTCATCTATAGTATCCCCATTGACCAGGTTTACCCAGAAGGGTACCCTGTTTAGATGGTCAGAAGAGTGTGAGGCAAGCTTTCAGAAGCTTAAGACTGCTTTGACTACGACGCTGGTGTTGGTGTTGCCCATAGGTTCAGGATCTTATACGGTATATTGTGCTGCATCTCGTGCTAGGCTCAGTGCAGTATTGATGCAGGATGGGAGGGTAATTGCATATGTATCGTGGAATTTAAAGGTTCATGAGAAGAATTACCCTGTCCATGACTTAGAGTTGGCGGCCATTGTTCATGCACTGAAGATTTGGAGGCATTATCTTTATGGCGTGTCGTGTGCGGTTTTCACGGATCATCGAAGCCTTCAGTATTTGTTAAATAAAAAGGATCTCAATTTGAGGAAGATGAGGTGGTTAGAGTTATTACAAGACTATGATATCACTATTTTTTAACATCACAAGAAGGCCAATGTGGTGGATAACACTTTGAGTAGAAAGACAGCAAGTATGGGTAGCCTTGCGTACTTTCCAGTCGGTGAGAGACCACTTGCATCAGATGTTCATACTTTGGCCAATCAGTTTGTGAGGCTGGATATTTCGGAGTCTATTCGTGTCCTAGCTTGTATAGTTGCTCGGGTTTCCTTGTTTGAGAACATCAAGGAGCGGTAGTATGATGACCCTCATTTATGGGTCCTTAGGGACACCGTGTGACACGACGGTGCCAAGAAGGTTACTGATGGAGATGATGAAGTTTTGAGGATGCAAGGTTGTGCTTGTGTGCCTAATATGGATGGAATTCATGAGTTGATTCTTGAGGAGGCCCACAGTTCTCGTTATTCTATTCATCCGGGCGTTTCTAAGATATTTCAGGACTTGCAGCAACATTATTGGTGGAGGAGAATGAAGAAGGACATAGTTGCATATGTAGCTCGGTGTCTGAGTTGTTAGCAGGTAAAGTGTGAGCATTAGAGACCTGGTGGTTTGCTTCAGAAGTTAGAGATTCCTGAGTTGAAGTGGGAGCATGTCACTATGGATTTCATTGTTGGACTCCCACAGACTCAGAGGAAGTTCAATGCAGTTTGGGTCACTGTGGACAGGCTGACCAAGTCAACATATTTCACTCCTATGGCAGTTACTTATTCTTTAGAGCGGTTGGTAGAGATTTATATCTACAAGATCATCCGTCTTCACGGTGTGCCTGTGTCTATCATTTATGATCGAGGTACGCAGTTCACCTCGCACTTTTGGAGAGCAGTACAATGTTAGTTGGATATGCAGGTTGAGTTGAGAATAACATTTCATCCTTAGACGGACGGACAGTCCTAGAGCACTATTCAGATATTGGAGGATATGCTCCACACATTTGTTATTTACTTCGGAGGATCGTGGGATCAATTCTTGCCACTTGCGGAGTTTGCTTACAACAACAGCTACCAGTAGATCATCCATATGGCTCCTTATGAGGAAATATACGGTAGGTGGTGCCGATCGCCAGTTGGATGGTTCGAGTCGGGGGAGGCTCGGTTATTACAGACTTAGTACAAGATGCCTTGGGTAAGGTCAAGATTATTCAGGATCGACTTCGCACAACTCAGTCCAGGAAGAAGAGTTATGTCGATCGTAGAGTTTGTGATGTTGAATTCATGTTCGGAGAGAGAGTATTTCTCCGGGTACCACCCATGAAGGGTGTGATGAGGTTCAGAAAGAAGGTCAAGTTGAGCCCTAGGTATATTGGGCCTTTTGAGATTCTTGAGAGAGTGGGAGAGGTGGCTTACATGCTTGTGTTTCCACCAGGGTTATCAGTAGTTCATCTGGTGTTCTATGTGTCCATGCTCCGGAAGTATCACGGGGATCCGTCCCATGTGTTAGATTTCAGCTCTGTCCGGTTGGACAAGGATTTGACTTATGAGGAGGAGCCGATGGCTATTCTAGCCCGGCAGGTTCGTCAGTTGAGGTTGAAGAGTTATCCTTCAGTCCGAGCGCAGTGGAGAGGTTAGCCAATCATGGTAGCTACTTGGGAGTCCAAGTCGGACATGCAGAGTAGATATCCCCACCTCTTCACCAGCCCATGTACTTTTCTATGTCAGTTCGAGGACGAATATTTGTTTTAGATGTGGAGAATGTGATGACCCGATAGGTCATCTTATGTTTTAGAACCTAGTTCTGTGCTATGAAGCCTGAAAAACATTATTTTAGCCTTCCTCGATTTTGTGCACAGTACGAGCATTTTTCGAAAAGCTTTTATGTTAAAAACTGAGAAAATATGAAATCTTTGCCTTAAAATCCATTTGAGTTGAATTCAATCAATTTTTTGAGCAAATGGACCCCGATTCATTTTTTGACGGTCCCGATGGGTCCGTATCGTGATTTGGGACTTGGGCATATGTCCGGAATCGAATTTGGAAGTTCCTAGCCCGAGTTATCGCACTTTGTAGAAATTTGAAAGTTAAAGGCTTAATGATTTTGAAATATTTGACCAAGGTTTGACTTTTTGGATATCGGGCCCGTATTTTAGTTCCGGAACCCGGTATAGGTTCGGTATAGGTCCAATACTATATTTATGACTTGACTGTCAAATTTAGTGAGAAACGGAGTTGGTTTGACGTGATTTAGACGTCCGGTTGTTCAAATAAAAGTTTCAAAGTTTTCTTAAAATTTCATTTGATTTGGTGTTCAATTCGTAGTTCTAGGTATTATTTTCGTGATATCATCACGCGATCGAGTTCGTATGATATTTTTAGAATTGTGTGCATAGTTGGTTTAGATCCCCGAGGGATCGGGTGAGTTTTAGATAGGCTATAGAGTAAAATTTGAGGTAGAAATGTTGCTGGTGTTTCGATTCTGGTGCAGGCCTCTGATATCGCATTTGCGACCTCTGATGGGTTCGCATTTGCGAAGTGGGTCAGGAGAGGGCAGTGATCGCAATTGCGATCAAGTGGTCGCATTTGCAGAGGGACAATGTTCGCATTTGCTAACATTTCATCGCAAATGCGATGGATGCAGAGATGTGATGGTCTTCACATTTGCGATGGATTCTTCACATTTGCGGGGTTCACAGGTTGCAAATGCGACATCTGCAACTGATCAAATGGGACTTAGACGTGATTTTTGCTCATTCTTCAAATTTGCAAAACAAGGAACCTTAGAGGCGATTTTTCAAAGAACCTTTCATCTCTAAATCATTGGTAAGTGATTCTAAACTAGTTTCTTTCAATCTTTCACTACATTTCCTAAGATTTCAACTTAAAATCTTGTGTTTTCATGGTCGAAATTGGGGGTTTTGGGTAGAATTAGGGATTTATGTAAATTGGGGATTTAGACCTCAAATTGAGGTCGGATTCCAAAACAAATTACATAACTGGGCTCGAGGGTGAATGGGTAATCGGTTTTTGGTCCGAACTTCGGGATTGGACCAAGCGGGCCCGGGGATTGACTTTTGTTGACTTTTTCAATAATGACCTAAATTGAATCCTTTGCAATCGTGGGTAGTTCCTAAGGCTTAATTGGAATCGTTTGGTTGGTAATTTGCTATATTCAATTGGTTCGGGGGCTTGTTTTAGAGGCAAAACTGTGATTGAGCTTTGAGTGGACCTTTTTGAACGAGGTAAGTCGTGGTTAACCTTGACTTGAGGGATTAGTACTTGCTTGTATGTTTGATACATGTTTAGATGTTGGGTACAACGTATATGTGAGGTGACGAGTACTTATACGTTGTTGTCGGGTTATGTGAGCATGTAACTTTTTCCCAATATAAATTACTCCTAAATTTTCTAAAAATAGATTTCTATTATTTTAGTTTTATAGAATTTTTAGGAATTTCTTGTTAATTGTTGTTTGCATTTAGTTGCATATATATTTTTAAAATCATGAAAAATACCATGAAAATGTTCCAAATTTCATGCATTGCATTATAGGTTTTTGTTTTTATTTATTTGCATTTTTAGGATTTAAGTTGTTAATTAATTGCATTATTAAACATAAAACCACAAAAATACAATGGTTGTTTGCATATTTAGTTTTTAGTCTTAGTTATTTAGTGATAAGTTAGGATTAATTTTACAAAATAAATTAAGTTAGAGTCTAATTTAGGATTTTATGTAGTTTTGTTTATGATTTTAATTAGTAAAATTAGTTTTAAAATCAAAGGAAAAGAAAACAAAACAAAGAAAAGGAATTAAAGTTTATTTTTGGATTGTAGTTAGAGTTTGGGCCAAAGAGCAACTTCAATGGTCCATTTAACTCCTAGTCCACAAAATTCCCAGCCCAGACCTCCTACAAAATCCTGTCCAGCCCTCAGTTACCCAAAACAATGCTGTTTTAGTAACGACTATCTCAACCATTGATTTCCTTTGATCAGACGGCTCCGAACTAGCACATTCCACACCTTATTACTGTCTGAACCTAAATACCCCCAAACCCTAAAGGCTTCTCCCAAACCTCACCCCTCACCTCTCTCTAAATCTCCGCCGCTGGCCGCCGCCGGAAATCGCCCACGACAGCAGACCACCACCAAATCACCCCAAAATTACTCCATGTAATCCACATAACACCCTAAATCCTAATACCTCATCAATTTCCCTAGAAAACCCATCAAGTCCAGCACATTTCAGATCTTAAAAAAACCTAGGTTTCGTGTTTTGATTCCTTCGAAGTTTCCAAGAACGATTTGACCCGAAACTCGTGTTAATCATTTGTTCTCAACAAGAACATTTGATTAATACTAATTTTGGCTCATATCGAAGAGTGACGGACGTCTGCTCAAGCCAACCGTCTGTTTGCCTGCTCTAGGTATTTCTATTTCTTTTTTTTTCCCCTTTCTTTTCCACTCTCTTTCTTTCTTCTATTTTTCTGTTTCTTTCTTTTGACCAATTTTTTTAAGTAACAATAATCTGTTGTTTGTTAGGACTTTCTCATGTATGATCTACTCAATAGTTAATTGCATGGTTTAGGATTAATATTATTGTTCTTGCTTGTTTTTCTGTTTTGGCCGGATTGATATCAAAATCCGGTCAGTATATTTTGCTTTAGTTAACTGCATAATCAGTTAGTGTAATTGTGTCTAATTAATTAAATTGCATAATTAATCAATTAATTATTAAATAGTGTGGTTGGCTAATGTTTCGCATATTCGTATGTTTGTTGAAACCTTGGGGGGATTAAGGGAAACATGAAATTTAAGGCATTTGAAAATCAGGAATTAGGTCAAAATAGGGATTGAATTTCTAATAAACAGAACTTGAGGGGGGTAATTTGAAATAAAAGATAGGGATTTTGTTTGTTTGTTTAGGAAGTTTTTAGAAAAGCACCAGCTGTCCAGATTTGTGAAAAAGATGCTGAAAATTGGACAACTGTCCCTTTTTTCTGTTTTGAAAGATGCATATTTTCTGATTTTAAGGGAATGCTGAAAGATTCCCTGGTACCCCACTTATTCCTATCCTTTTGCAATCCTACACTCTATATAATAAGTCTCAAACTCTTTTCACTAGGGAGATTTTTTACACAAGGATTTTTACACTAAAAACCTTTAGAATTCAAATCTCCTTCCTAATTTTTAAGACTGATTTTTGAAATAGATCTTCACACTTTTATTCTTTGAGACTTCAAAAATTCCCTCTTTCATCTGGGAATGATTTTGCATTAGAGTTGCCTGAGTCTCGGGTCGATTGCTGGATTTCTAGATTGAAGGTTGAAGCTATCGTGTTGCTGTTTTACTGTTATTTGCTGTTACTGAGTAGCTGAGTTCCTTCTTTGAACTTTCTGACCTTTATTTAGTCATTTACCCACTGTTTCTGCTTTCTAGGTATGTAAATATCCATACACTCATCTCTTTTCTCTAAGTTGATGAATAAATGTTGTTTGGTGTTATATTTGTTCATAGCTTTGTGGATTTAGTTTCTTTTAGTCGCTAAATAGTCTAAAGAGCTATATTTTTTGATCTACACGTATGTTAATTGTTCAGATACTTCAGATTACTATCATGTTTGGGTTCTGAATTTGTTGAAGTTGGTTTTGAGTTGTTTAATGATATTTTCTCTGTCAATGCTTGACTGATCATGAGCATGTTAGTTAGTGTCATTTCTGTCTGGTATTGGTTTGATGATCAGTAGCTTGGAATTTCGCTTCACATCTTAGGCAATTTAGGGGCAAAGCAATATGTGAGTTTGACCACTAGTTGGTCAGATTTACATACGAGTAGGCAATGGAATAAACTTAAACTATGAAGTATGGTGACATTTCTGCCTGCTGTCCTAATTGAAAGAAAGACATGGATAGTATAGTTTGGAAGCTCATAAATTACATGCAGATCAGTTATTCAGATTTCGGAGCAAAATTTATGTAAATTTTTTTTGTTTACTAAATATTTTTGTTTCTTTAATAGTTCATGTCGCTTTGAGTTATAACAGTTGTGATTAGGTCTGCAAATCTAAACGCAACCATGTATGTAATGTTTTGGATTGATTAAGGCTGAAAAGCTAATGTTTTACTCTTAGATTTGATTTTGGACTATCCACTTTAGAGGTTATGATAGTTGATGCATTGATTCAATGTAATTTTTTAGAATCCTATTAATCGCGCGCTAATCTTTAAAGATAATTCGTAGTTACTTATATTTCTTTTTCCATGATGTGCAATATACCATGAGACAGTTTGAATTTGGGCCTACTTTCGATGACCCATATTCTTCTTTTCAGACCTGTTGGCCTATGAAGTGTTCATTATCTAAAAGCTTAATGCTTTGTGCTTGACAACCATCCCAATTTACCCATTACGGCCTTCTAAAATTAAAATCCTTACTTGCTCATTATCTTGAAACATTTAGTCCGGCATGTTTAAAATCAACTAATGCTTAATTACCCCTCACGTCTCTCTACATGGCAAAAATGGATACAGAAATGCGATGGATACATTCACCTTGTAGTTTGCTTTAGGCACGATTAATAAATTATCGTGGCCATGGGTACGGTTCCCGTGGCATGGTCGCGATACGTAAATCCCATTCGGGTGTGAATTTCATGTAACCCGACCATAACTTCAAACAATAGTAAAAATTAACATGTCATAAATCGCGGGTGCATTTCATGTGGCACAGTTTGCAACGTGTACAAAGACAACAAGTGTACGACATCGTGACTTATTCCAAAAATAATTCCGTAAATAATTAAAAGCGATTTTTTAAAGGTTATAATGAACAATAGGTTTAAAACTTGTAATAAATTAGATAGTTAGGCCAATCAATAATAGTTGTGCGATAGTTCTAAAATCACGGAACTCAGGAATGCCTAACATCTTCTCTAGGGTTAATAGAATTTCTTATCCAGTCTTCTGGTTTTCGCAGACTTTTAACGGAGTTAAAATTTCGCCGATTTGGGATTTTAAATAAATAGTGACTCAAAACACCATAAACAAATAATTCCGAGTGGCGACTCTAATTAAATAATGTCATTTCGAATGATATCACTTAAACTGGAAAAACTCCTCTATCCCACTTCCCTCGGGAAAAACGAGGTGTGACAGCTTTGGCAACTCTACTGGGGATCGAACCAGAATATCTGATTCAGGGTTCAAGAATTCGAGCTTAGAATAACTGTTATGATTGGCTTTCATGATTGTATGATTTTTTACGTGTTTGAGCCTGATGTGCTAAATGCTGCTTTTTACCGCTTTGATATTGTTTGAACTGTATATAAAAATGTTGCGAAACCCTTCTTCTCTCCGAGTCTTCTAAATCTTTTGGGAAGTGCACGCTGGCATGACTTCTTTTCTGTTAGTGTCATACCCTAATTTTTAACGAAGATCAGATCAGTTACAAAGCCGGATGGCCTTTTGGTTACCGGTATGTTGCCCCCGGCTCGAGTTATCTGCTTGGGTAAGCCAGGTCTAGAACAATACATTCCAGGGTTCAAACCTAGAATGACATAACCTAATGCCGCATCCCTATTAGGAACGTTTTGTTTGCATCACATGCATTTGACTTAGGGGACTCCACACATGGGTTAGGTCCGTCTAGGACAGGTGTACCCGAAATAAAAGACTATCTTGATGCATCTTACATGCTATGTGTGCATTTAGTTGTTTCGGCTTGTTTTTTGACCGGCCAAGGAAAGAAAAACAACCGAAAAACTAATAGTGAGGTAGGATAAAAAATTCACCCGGTTCTGAAAACCCCGGTACTTGGAAATGCCTCGAAACTTTGCCAAAAAATTTGAAGAAAAAGAGATAAAGAGAAAATGTATTTCAAAAAAAATATGAGTCAATATCATGTTTTTCCAATTATGTCAAAACTGACCGAACTACGCAGGTTTGTTCTCACCGGATGTAAGATACGTAGGCAATCCTCATCAGGTCCGCCCTGCTTTTAGTGTAAAAATAAACAATAAAGAAAAACATCATTGTGTCATAAGTAAAGTTAGGTGATGTTGTTTTTGCCCAAATAGCCAAAATGTCCCGACGGGACGCTGGAAGGCTATTTTTGCAAGAATAGCCACCTACGGTCCTTTTCCAATTTTTCTTTTCTTGGCTACTTAGCAAACACAACCCTAAAATCTTCCCTTCTGAAGTTCTAAAGTGCCGTATTTGCAAAAGTAGCCATGATTTGTTTTAAAATTTAATTTTGCAAAAATGATCTTTTTTGAGTAGTTTTCAAACAAAACTCACTAGTTTTAACCCAGTAGCCATATTTTAAAAAATGTGCGGAATGAGCACTGATCAAAATTTAGTAGTAAAGGTTATGGATTATATTCCACTATCACTCCACATGTGGTGATAGGACTTCGGAAAACAAGGGCAAGACAAGGTCAACAGGAATCTAGGGGCACTCACTAGAGTTTTGAATATTTAACCTAGAAGTGATCTGATAGAGGCACTAATGTCATTCCGGGATCCCGGTCACAATGTTTTGCACTTCTCAAACTTTGAGCTTACACCTACCTTGGAAGAAATTAGAGGTTATGATGGGAGTACGGAGGGATAAAGGCACAAGTATTTGATATCTCCAAGGACCGTTACTCCTCACAAATTCCTAGACCTACTGAAAATAAACAGGCAGACCAAGACTGGAAGTCTTGTATATGGAACTTCCACTCTTCACTTTCTGTATCAACGATATGGGCATTTAAGGGGATTCGAGGACCCAGAAAATGGACTATGCAGAAACCAGTCAAAAAGGGAAACACATAGATGCTTTGACTTCATAGTGGCATTTTTAGGCCTTTTGGTATTTCCAAGGGAGGACGGGCATGTTGATTTGTGTGTGGCCAGAAATGTTCATGTGTTGACTACCCAAGCAAAGAGTACCCTCGCGCCCATGATAGTATCAGACATGTTCCGAGCTCTCACATCCTGTAAGGTCGGAGTTAGGTTTTTTGAAGGGTGCAACCTGTTATTGCAAATGTGAATGATTGAGCACCTTTGTCATCGTCCCCGATACATGAACTGCGGGT
Organism: Nicotiana paniculata; assembly: GCA_005239505.1. NCBI lineage: Eukaryota > Viridiplantae > Streptophyta > Magnoliopsida > Solanales > Solanaceae > Nicotiana > Nicotiana paniculata. The sequence goes on along the minus strand of ML357388.1, from coordinate 15,577 downwards.
CTATCAGGAACAACTGCATCGAAGAGTTTGGCACATGAGTAACAGGGTTCGAAATACCGGAAGAGGTAAAAGATTGGATTACCCGCCTCCATTCTATAACTTCCAATTAGATAGAGTGGATATTGGGTTGGCTACCCATTGATGAGATTGTTTATCTGCCCGCCACATGTCCTTACTTCTTGCTGATGGGTCTCCGAAGCATCCAACCCTATGCCCCGTACTGAGTGTTGAGACAACTTGGAAGATGCCAAACATTTCCTAGAGATGAAGATCTTAGCACTCATGTGGTCGGAATCTGCTTTGATGCCCAATTTCCTGAAGAAATGGTTCGCCAAATTTTGAGCGAATACTAGTATTTGGGGGCAAACGCCCAAGTACGTGATTTCTCCAGGGGTGTGGTCTTGCCTGGTTATGTCGCTTTGTATGGAAAGAGAGTCAAGACGAATGGTGAATCTGAACGGTCGACTAAAAGGCTTCATATCTAAGAATTCGCCGACGCGTCACAGGAGCAGTGGGTTTGGTTTAGCTAAAGAAAAGGAATACCGAACTACTATAAGCAAACTAGAAGAGCAAATTGGAAAAATCAAATTTGATAGTAGTTTGTAGGCGGCCGAGGATGAAGGGGAAAAGAAGAGGTTGGCTAAGGAAAATGAAGCCCTCCGAGCCCAAATCCTGAGAATGAAAATAGCTGCCGAGACACCGGTAATAAGTGAGAGAGATGAGAAAATTATAACCAACCTAAGGCGGAAAGTGCATGACTATAGTTTTGACTTGACGAAGGCCGAAAAATACTTGCTAAATGTTCAAGCAAAGTTGGCCAAAAATGTAGAAGAACATGCCAGGTTAGCCCATCAGTTAAAGCAGAAATATCAAAAAAAATTAGCAACTTTGAAGAAAAAGCTGGTCTCCCTTGAGAATGAAATGGCCCAACAAACAAAGGATTTTAAGGCAAAAAGAGAGCATTGCTTGCCAACTTGAAGAAAGCATGCAACAATTGCAAGACCAAAACAACACAGATACACAAGTGTTGGAAGCTCGGGCCCAGCAAAACAGACGGTTACTTCGAGAGAAGGGTGTCATGAGGATGAGAATCAAAGAGATAGCCGATTATGTCATAATAAAATGTCATGAATGTGAAGACATGACCAGGTCTATTTTTTTTTGCTTCCGTGATGACCTTCGCTCACCAAGTGATGGCTGACCTAGATCGCCTTAAGGAAGAAATTGCACGAAGGCTTGCGCAAAGACCGACTGATATCCCGCAGGCTCCCAGAGTACCAATGGAGGCTCTCATGTACTTTTGACTTTCCAGTTTTCGAGTCTGTACTTTACTGCTTTCTCGAGTTTTGTCCAAAGTTGTTTTGTTGTTTATTTCGAGTCTGTATGTTTTCTTTCCTGGTAATAGAAAAACAAAAGAAGATGTTTTGTCAATGAAAGAAAAAATGTCTTTTGTAATTTCGCATTTATTTCCTGAACTATGTAATTATCTGATTCATGCGGCGTCATGATATGTAGGCAATCCACATAGGATTCGATCATAGCCGTAAAATAATAAGAAAAAGGGATGATTAAAAAAAAGAGAAAAAGGAGAGAAAAAAATGAAAAAGCAAAAAAAGGAGATAGCAAAGCTGGGATGAAACACACAGCCGTTGCAAAGACATTTAGAAACATTTAACTATTCAGGTGCATTGCATCCCCAATATGCGATTCCCTATCTGTTAAATGTCTCAAACTAACAAGGTTGTTGTGTGTGCAATAACACATGTCCTATTTTAGATGGTTGGTTTTGTGGTAATTTGGCTTCCCATCCTTACTTCACAAGATCTAAGGGAAGTATCGCCATGGCCTCCAAAAGTCATTGAGGGTAACTCAGTATCAGCCATCCCACAGTCAGAATCAGCAGCTGCTGAAGAGAATAGAAGGTTACGTTGCCGTATGCTAGAAATGTGGGACGCCTGGTCCAACGACATAGAACCACCTAGTACAATCCTCGGATTTCCTGAATTTCTCCCCAGGACGGGAGGAACCACCAACGTCCCCATCCCAGTGACCAACCCATTCATCCTATTTGGGTACCCCAATATATCAGCTAATTTCACCTGTATGCCTTCTGAGGTTCGCCCCCAGGCACCGTCTTCGGGAATATCTTCCACAGTATTGACCGCACCACCAACCTCTACTATGGCACAACCAACAGTGCTCAGGCCATGCTTTGAACTGTCAACTTTCACTTTTCAAGTCCCCCAATTTCAACTAGACACTTCTCGTGTTACCCCAAACTCTTACCATTATCACCCATAGTATGAGTCCCCCATGGAACAGGAAAGAACCACGAGGAACCCCTATCAAGAAGAGATAGATCGGAAGATGAAAAGCATCGAACAAAGTCTTAAGAACATGCAAGGCCTGAGTGGCCAAAATAGTGTTTCGTATGCCGATCTATGCATGTTTCCTCATGCTCATTTTCCCGTTGGCTTTAAAATGCCAACATTTTAAAGATATGACGGGCATGGAGACCCTATCGCCCATTTGAAAAGATATTGCAATCAGTTGAGTGGGGTGGGCGGAAAAGAAGAGCTTTTGATGGCCTATTTTGGGGAGAACTTGATGGGAATTGCGTCAGAATGGTAAATGGACCAGTACATCTCCCATTAGCATATATGGATGACTTGGCCCGATATTTCATCAGGAAATTTCAATACAACGTTGATATAGCTCCAGATAGGAATTCCCTGACCAATCTCAAGAAGAAAACCACATAAAGTTTCCGTGAATACCCTATCAAGTGAAGTGAGCAGGCAGCCAGAGTGAAACCACCGATGGATGAGACAATATGGTCAATGTTTTCTTGCAGGCCCAAGAGGCTGATTACTTCCAAAACATGATGTCTGCCATGTGCACATCATTCTCGGAGGCCATAAAAATTGGAGAAATGGTAGAAAACAGCTTGAAGCGGCCGCATCATAAGTCAATATGCTTTAATAGCCACTTCCCAAGCCATCCAGAACAACTCTGGAGGTTTAGAAAATTGGAATAAGAGGAAAAAGTATCCATGATGGCTTCAAGTTTGAGAAACTCTCGTCGATCCCGTGATTATTCTTTCCTGCCTTCCAGAACCCCGCAACACTACTACCTTCACAAAGATGCAACATACGCCGTGGCACCGCCTCCATATGCGGTGATGAATTCCCAACCCTACACATGGCCACAACAACACTACAACCAAAATCGAGCCTTAGCTCCCAGAAATAACCATCCTCACCAAGCTCCATATAACCCCGTCCACCACAGAACAACTACCAACATAAAACCCGCCCCCGTGAGCCTCCCGGGAAAAGTGATTTCACCCCTATTAGTGAGTCGTAATCTAGTCTGTTCGAAGTTAGTCCAGATGGGTCTATTGCAACCTATGCCTCCAAATCGTCAAAATCTGGAATCTCCATCATATTGGCCCGGCACTAGGTGTGCCTATCATTCAGGGGCAGATGGGTATGACACTGAATATTGTTGGACTCTCAAGAGCCCGTCGAGAATGTGATAGAACAAAAGTGAGTGGTGCTGAGGGACGAGGAAGTCTCAATGTGACTAACAACCCATTATCGGTTCACAACAACGGGCCGGTCATTGGGATGATTTGTGAGGAAAAGGAGTTCAATCCATCTTTGAAAGCTATCATTGCCATCGCCAACTCAGAAAAAAGATCCAAAGTGGTGGCAAAACAAGCTAGAAATGAGAAGAAGATCGATTCAACTCCTCAAGTTGCAGAAAAGGCTGTGGAAACAAGGACAAGGGAAACACCTGCTAAGGATGCCATTCTCTACGTTCCTAGGGCCCCAAGGAAGGAATAATTCATGTTGAACCTTCCCAAAAGATTTGAGCAAAGGAAAGTCACACTAGAGGTGCCAAAGTTATATGTGCCCAAAGGGACTTATGTGGTGTGGGAGCCGGGAATTTCACCAAGGCTGACTGAGCTTCTGATTATCATCCGTACACCACAGAGCCCTACGAGAGACCCCACTGCAGTTCCTTGGAATTACAACAAGAAATTGGTCACATACAAAAGAAATGATGTCATGGGAGAAGTAAATGAAATGAACCAATCCGGGAAGTACCATAACCCGGAAGAGCTGAAGAAGTCAAAGCTAAATAAGGAGAAAAAGTTTCCACTCAAGAAGACTATGAGCGCCGAAGAAGCAAAAGAGTTCTTCCGAAGAATGAAAACTTTGGAATATGCCATAATTGACCAACTCATGAAGTCTCCTTCCCAGGTTTCACTTTTATCCTTACTGATATGCTCGAATGAACATCAGAAGGTACTCCTGAAAGCATTGAATGAGGCATATGTCCCGATTGAAAATTCAGTCAAAAATTTGAAAGTATGGCTGAGCGATTTTTCGAAGTCAACCGGATCTCCTTTAGCCGCGATGACTTGCCTCCAGAGGGAGCGGCCCATAACAAAGCCCTTTTCTTGACTGTCAAATGTGAAGAGGGTCATGCTAGACGGTGGGTCCGGAGTAGATATTTTCCCTCTCTCAATGCTACAGAGGATGGAAATCAGAACAAAAAGAATTAGACCAAACAATGTCTGTGTGTGCACTTTTGATGGCCTCAAGAGAGATACGATCGGGGAAACCGATTTGATTCTAACCATTAGCCTGGTGGACTTTGAAGTGATGTTCCAGGTTCGGGACATGGATACTTCATATAACTTTCTCCTAGGAAAACCATGGATCCATGCTGCATGAGCTGTGCCCTCTACTCTCCATCAAATGGTCAAGTTTGAACATGAAAACCAAGAAATTTTCGTCCACGGGGAGGATGAACAGTCCATTTACAGGTACCCGCCAGTCCCATGTCTCGAGGCTAGAGTAGGAAGTGAGCACATTTTCTATCAATCCCTTGAAATCGTGGTCACGACCAATGCGAAGAAGGAGCCCCGTTTCCTCAACTCTGCTTATCAAATGCATAAATCATGGTTGCCGGTGAAATGATCAAACATGGGTACAAGCCCGAGAAAGGGCTCGGGATAGTGCTACAAGGCGTCACAGAGCCCATTATTTTGACGTCCAATAAGAATTTCTTTGGCATAGGTTTCCAAGCTACCGATGCCGACATAAAATGGGACGATGAGCGCAACAAAAATGGATTGGTCCTGCCTCAGCCTGTTCCACATCTCGCCAAGTCATTTGTGAAGCCAAGGTATGTAGAAAAAGAAGAAAAGTCCTTCACGGCCAAAGAAATTAAGGACATTTGTGAGGCAATGAAACAAATGTTGTACGAGGTTCACATAGTCCAACCGAGGGAAGGCACAAGCACCGCCGAGGTGCAGTACATGGGGCCAAATGCTAAGCTCCAAAATTGGAAGGCTACTCCATTCCCTATCAGGCGGAAATCCCGGTAGTGTAGTCTTGCCATCTTTTCTACATTTCGAGTTATTTCAGGGTGTAACTCGAATGTTTTTATTTTCGTTATCTTTTAATTTTAATGTAAACCCTCTTATATTCAAATTCAATGAAATGAAATCAGTATTTCATCGTCTAAAGATCTTTTTTTTATATTTATTTGATTTTGCTATTTTCTTATCTTTTCCTTTCAATTCTAATAATGCAGACTTAAATAACATGACATGCTTTCGGACTTCATGCCCAGATCCTAAAATGTTGTCTAACTGTGAAATAATGTATCAAGAACCAGAATATGCTGAACATGAGTCTTTTAGGGAAATAAACAGAGAATTGAAACAATTTGAGAATAAGCCTAAGACAAACTTAAATTAAACCGAGCCAGTAAATTTGGGAAGTTAAGAAGAGATCAGAGAAACCATGATAAGCATTCATGCTGAGGAAAGAACTAGATATGAATTGATCCAACTTTTGTTTTAATTCAAAGACGTGTTTGCATGGTCTTACGATGATATGCCAGGACTAACGTCGATTTAGTGGTGTATAAATTGCCGACTTATCCCGGATGTCCACCGGTCCAACAAAAGTAGAGAAAGTTTAAAACGGACATCAGTGATAAGATCAAAGAAGATGTCACCAAACAATTGAAAGCTGATGTGATCTGAGTAGTCTGATACACCACGTGGTTGGCTAATGTGGTTCCAGTACCAAAGAAAGACGGAAAAACCCGAGTATGTGTTGACTATATGGATTTGAACAAAGCAAGCCCCAAGGACAACTTTCCGTTACCAAACATCCACATTCTTGTCGACAATTGTGCCAAACATGAGATACAATCTTTTGTGGATTGTTACGCTGGGTATCACCAAGTTCTGATGGATGAAGAAGATGTAAAAAATACAGCTTTCACCACACCGTAGGGCATAAACTGTTACAACGTCATGCTATTCGGTTTGAAAAACACCGGGGCAACTTACATGAGAGCTATGACCGCCATCTTCCATGGCATGATGCACCAAGAAATTGAGGTGTATGTGGATGATGTGTTCATTAAATCCAGAACACAAGAAGACCATGTGCGAGATCTGAGGAAATTTTTTGAGCGTCTGAACAAGTATAATTTGAAATTGAACCCAGCTTAATGTGCATTCGGAGTTCCGTTTGAGAAACTTCTAGGGTATATAGTCAGTTGCAGGGGTATTGAGTTAGATCCAGCAAAGATAAAATCGGAATTTACCACCTCCAAAAACCAAGAAAGAGGTCATGAGTCTGGTAGGAAGGCTGAACTAAATCAGTTTATTCATCACCCAGTTACCACCACATGTGAGCCCATATTAAGTTTCTAAAAAAATGCGGCGATCAAATGGACGGATGACTGTCAAGAATCTATTGATAAAATCAAAGAATATCTATCAAATCCGCTAGTGTTGGTTCTGCCTGAGCCTGGAAGACTTTTGTTCTTGTACTTAACTGTCATGGAAAATTCTTTCGGCTGTGTCGTCGGGCAACATGATGTGACCGGGAAGAGAGAGCAAGCCATATACTACTTGAGCAAGTAGTTTACCAGTTATGAATCCAAGTACACTTTGTTGGAAAGAACTTGTTGCGCCGTAACTTGGGTCGCTCAGAAGCTCAGACATTATTTGTTGCCCTACATCACATATCTCATAACTAGAATGGATCCTCTGAAGTACGTATTCCAAAAACCAATGCCCATGGGAAGGCTAGCAAAATGTAAAATCTTGATCACTAAGTTCGACATTGTTTATGTCACCCGCACGGTAATGAAAGCCCAAGACTTAACTGATCATCTAACTGAGAACCCAATTGATGATGGATACCAACCCCTAAGCACTTATTTCCAAGACTAGGAGGTAAATTCAGTTGAAGTAATTCCAGAGGACACCAATGCTTGGAAAATGTTCTTTGATGGAGCTGTAAATGCAAAATGTGTCGGGATTGGGGAAATTTTGATTTCGCCCACTGGTCAGCACTATCTGGCCACAGCCCGACTTCGGTTCTTCTATACGAACAACACTGCCGAGTATGAATCTTGCATTATGGGCATGAACATGGTAGTTAATTTGGATGTGGAAGAATTATTAATCACAGGAGATTCTGATTTGAGCATTCGACAAGTCCAAGGTGAATGGGAAACTCGATACATCAAGCTTATCCCATACAGGCAACATGTGAAAGATCTTAGCAAATGGTTTATGTCCGTTGAATTCAGGTATATTCCTTGATTCCACAATGAGTTAGCTGATGCACTAGCTACCTTGGCTGCAATGCTGCCGTATCCGAGCAATGTCCATATTGACCCGTTTTAGATCCAAATTAGAGAAATACATGGTTATTGCAATGCAGTTGAAATAGAACCAGATGTTCAGCCATGGTACCATGATATCAAAAGGTTCTTGAAAATAAAGGAATACCCCGAGCAGGCCAGTGGAGACCAAAAGAGAACCATTAGAAGGCTTGCCAACAGTTTCTTCTTAAGCGGAGAAGTTTTGTACAAAAGAACTCCATATCTGAATCTTTTAAGGTTGTAGATTCCAAAGAAGCTGAAAAGATTATGAACAAGGTGCATTCGGGAGTATGCGGCCCCACATGAACGGACATGTCCTTGCAAAGAAAATCCTGTGGGCAGGTTATAACTGGATGACCATGGAAAATGATTGCTTCAGTTTTGTTCGGAAGTGCCACCAATGTTAGATACACGGTGACCTGATTTATGCACCGCCTTAGAGTTGCATCTTATGTAAGCACCTTGGTCGTTCGTTGCTTGGGGCATGGATGTCATTAGGCCAATCGAGCCAAAAGCTTCAAATGGGCACTGATTCATCTTGGTTGCCATTGATTATTTTTCAAAGTGGGTCAAAGCAGTCACTTTCAAAGCCATCACTAAGAAAGCAGTGGTGGAGTTCGTGCATTCCAACATCATTTGTCGATTTGGTATTCCAAACACTATCATTACAGACAATGCTGCAAATCTGAACAATCACTTGATGAGGGAGGTGTGCAAACAGTTTAAAATTATGCATCACAATTCTACCCCCTGCCGACCCAAAGCCAATGGCACCATTGAAGCGGCAAACAAGAACATCAAGAAAATCCTCAGGAAAATGATTCAAAGTTCTAGACAGTGGCATGAAAAGTTGCCTTTTGCATTATTGGGATATCGCACAACCGTGCGCACATTAATTGGGGCCACGACTTACTTATTGGTTTATGGCACTGAAGCTGTAATACCTGCAGAAGTTGAAATTCCCTCTTTTTGAATCATTGTTGAAGTTGAGATCGAGCATAATGAATGGGTCAAGACCCGGTTGGAATAATTAACTATGATTAATGATAAGCGGATGGCCGTAGTTTGTCACGAGCAGTTGTACCAACAAAGAATGGTCCGCGCCTACAACAAGAAAGTGTGGCTTAGAAACTTTGAAGTGGGGCAACTCGTTCTAAGGCGTATTCTCCCACATCATGAGGAAGAAAAAGGAAAGTTTGCTCCAAATTGGAAAGGTCCGTACATTATAAGAAAAATGTTACCGAAAGGGGCATTGTAATTAGGAGACATTGGAGGAAATGACCCCGAAATAGATGTCAATGCGGATGCGGTCAAACGGTATTATGTTTAACACCTTTCGCGATTTTAATACTCTCCGATTGGGATGACGAGGCTTTCATTCTCTCTACCCAAACACTACCAACCCTTGCAAACCCTTCCTTTGAGCCGGTTCTCTTTTCTTGATTACACTTTTTGGAACCTGAAAGTCATGTAAAAAACTGGAAAGAAAAGCAAAACAAAATAAAAATAAAAAATAAAGTTCCTTGAACTATGTTCGACTTGGTTCCGAAAGGATACGTAGGCAGCCTCACTCTGGGGTTCAATCACACCAAAATAAAAATCCACATTTTCCCAAAGTTGAAACTGGGACAGAAGTTATAACGGTTTGGCGATGGTTCCGCCTGAAAGATTCCAAACTTGTAACCCGATCCAAATCATTTTACCCAAATCCTTTTAAGTCCTTCTGATCAATCAGCGAGAATTTTACTTGGATATGTTTCCACAAAATGAGAGAAATAAAATGAGAGAATCTTATCGATGAAAATCCTCACGGGCACCATAGGGCGATGGTAAGCAGAGAAATTGAAAAAGAGATAGTCTTGTTAGTGAAAAGTCGCGAGGAGCACTATAAGGCGACTGTGAGAAAATGAGAGAGGTCAGCAGGTGAAAAACCGCAAAGGGTGCCACTAATCGAAAACAGGATCCTCACAACCATCGACATCGACAGAGTCCTGGCAAGGTTTCTCGATTTGAGGCATAAGTGGTGATGAATTTCTAAGAGTTGGACGGTTTACACAGATCAGGCATCCAGTACAAGAAGCATGTCATGTTCATTGGAGTCCGCACGTACTCCCGATAAGTCCTTGTTTCCTTTCCCCGAAATAGATACCTTTCATCTAAATTCATTTGTCCATTTCATTTTTTGTTTTCCTTTGAATCCCTTTCGGTCTAATTCTGTTCTGAAGCTAAGACAAAGAAAGTATGGCAAGATTGATTTATAAGGCTTTTGTTTGACACGAGCCAATATTCAAGAAGGCACCCAGCTTCGACAGGTGCATCGAGTCAACTGGCCATAATGGCCGATGCCTTAAAATTAAAAACTCCTGAAAAGAAAGGAAATCAAAGTCAAATGCCCACAAGGGCAAAATAAAGTTGAAAAAGGTTAAGTCCCACGTGATTAACCGTCATGGTAAAATTTTGGAAAAGCCAGTTTCTCCAGGGCCAGAAATAAAATCGGTCCTCAGGGAACAAACAAGCAGTTGAGATCTTCATCAAAGAAGCCGGGCCGAGATTAAGTGACTGAAATGCCCAAGGCCACAAAACCAATCACTTTTTCAATTGACAAATTGTTCTTTGTTTGAATAACAAGAAACATGTATAATTAAAAATAACCTTGCAAGAAGAAGGTGCAACCAAAAAGAAATTGCGCAAGGGCTAGAAACAGCTTCGCAGCAACAACTCCAAAAAGGGAAGTCTTCTCAAAAATTATTTTTCGCCCATTCTCTGGGGAAAACAATTTAAAATAAAGAATAAACGATAATGAAAAAGATTTAAAAAAAACAAAACAAAAAAAAGAGAAAGAAAACAAATAAAATTCAAAATCATGGTAGTATAGGGTGTCCAATCCCTAGCTGCATTTTTCCAACATAGGGTCTCCAATCCATAGTTGATTTTATTTTAGACATAGGGTCTTCACTCCCTAGTTGCTTTTCCAACATAGGGTCTCCATTCCCTAGTTGATGCCAACATAGGGTCTCCTCTCCCTAGTTTATGCCAACATAACTTGATGCCAACATAGTGTCACCACTCCCTAGTTGATGCCAACATAGGCTCACCACTCCCTAGTTGATGCCAACATAACTTGACACCAACATAGGGTCAGCACTCCCTAGTTGATGCCAGCATAGGGTCTCCACTACCTAATTGATGATTTTCCAACATATGGTCTCAATCCCTAGTTGATTTTATTTAAGACATAGGATCTCCACTCCTTAGTCGCTTTTCCAACATAGGGTCTCCACTCCCCAGTTGATGCCAACATAGGGTCTCCACTCCCTAGTTGATGCCTACATAACTTGATGCCAACATAGGGTCTCCACTCCCTTGTGATGCCAGCATAGGGTCTCCACTCCCTAGTTGATGCCAGCATAGGGTCTCCACTCCCTAGTTGATGCCATCATAGGGTCTCCACTCCCTAGTTGATGATTTTCCAGCATATGGTCTCCAATCCCAAGTTTATTTTATTTTAGACATAGGGTCTCCACTCCCTAGTCGCTTTTCCAACATAGGGTCTCCATTCCCTAGTTGATGCCATCATAGGGTCTCCACTCCCTAGTTGATGCCAACATAACTTGATGCCAACATAGGGTCACCACTCCCTAGTTGATGCCAACATAGGGTCACCACTCCCTAGTTTATGCCAACATAGGGTCTCCACTTCCTAGTTGATGCCAACATAACTTGATGCCAACATAGGGTTACCACTCCCTAGTTGATGCCAACATAACTTGATGCCAACATAGGGTCACCACTCCCTAGTTGATGCCAATATAGGGTCTCTTGTCCCTAGTTGATTCCAACATAGGGTCACCACTCCCTAGTTGATGCCAACATAACTTGATGCCAACATAGGGTCTCCACTCCCTAGTTGATGACAACATAGGGTCTCCACTCCCTAGTTGATGCCAACATAGGGTCTGCGCTCCCTAGTTGATGCCAGCATAGGGTCTCCACTCCCTAGTTGATGATTTTCAAATATAGGTTCTCTAATCCCTAGTTGATTTTATTTTAGACATAGGGTCTCCACTCCCTAGTCGCTTTTCCAACATAGGGTCTCCACTCATTAGTTTCTTTCATTTTAGACATAGGGTCTTGTCACGACTCCAAATCCTAAGCCGGCCGTGATGACGCCTATCATGGAACTAGGCTAGCCAACCCTTAAAGACTATCATAGTGTTTCATTATTTTCCCAAATCTAGCAGATTTAAAATAGCAAAAGTGAGATAAACAATTTATACACTTTCCCAAAACCTGGAGTCAACTGTCATGAGCATCTAAGACTATAAATACAATGTACAATAAGGCGACTTGCTACTAAAAAATCCTGAAGTACGAAATACAAAAACTATGAACTGAGGAAAGGAAAGGAGGTGAGCTGGGGATGCTGAGCAGCTACCTCGATCCTCGAACAACTCCAAGCACGTCCGAAAATCAACTAGTGAGATGGTCCGGTACCTGGATCTGTACACAGAGGTGCAGAGAGTAACGTGAGTACGCCAACTCAGTAAGTAAAAAAAGTAACTAAAAACTTGAGTGTAGTGACGAGCATTTATAAATCATGTAAGTCCATATAATGAGTAACAATGGAAATGAATAAATCAAGTCAGGAATCTACATTTCAGATACTTCATAAAACTCCAGTTTTCATTTAAAAATCTCGCATAAAACATTTGTCCAACATTATCATCAGAGGCTCAGTGTAAAGAAGAGTGACAACAGTAGTTTCATTACATATAAGCCCCTCGGGCACAATATCACTCACAATAAAGCCTCTCGGGCAAGCCTTTCAGTCACTCGTGACCCCACTATCAGTATCTCATTCTCACAGTAAACACTCGTACTCAACAAGTACCATGAATACACACAACTGCTGCAGCAGGCAGCCCGATCCAATACATGTATATATATCTATGTTGCTGCGGCGTGTAGGCCGACCCATATAACATATGTTGCGGCGTACAGCCCGTTCCATATAATAGTCGACTGCGCCCACTAGGGGTGTATAGACTCCGGAGGGGATCCTACATCCCAAGCGCTATATTGCTGCAACGTGCAGCCTGAACCAATATATTTAGGCGTGCAGCCCGATATATATATAACATATATATTGCTGCGGCGTGCATCCCGATCCGTATATAATCCATATTGCTGCGGCGTGTAACCCGATCCATATTTAATATATAACATATGTATTGCTGCGGCGTGCAGTCTGATCCATAACTATCCTCACATACTTGGCGCTAGGCCTCACTCAGTCATCCTCACAAGCCACTCGAGCAATTCATCTTAACTCACAGGACTCAGCCCAAAATACTTCTCAGAGTTTTCAAAACAGTGTGATAACAGTGGAAATAACAACAAGTGGTAAACATGACTGAGTTCACAGATGTTCTATCAGGATAGTGTGACAATAGTGTAAAAATACCCCTGAGGGTTAAACAGGTCGGCACGAGGCCCCAAACATGGCTCACAACCCATAAACAAGTATAAACTTCTGAAATACAGGATGTCGTAAGGTTTCAAATCGAATACGCAGCTTAATAGTCGCTACGGGATGGACCAGGTCACAATCCCTATCGTTGCACGCCCACACACTCGTCACCTTGCATGTGTGTCACCTCATTTACCAAAACAATATCAAATACCGGGGTTTCATACCCTCAGGTTTAGAGTTACAATCGTTACTTACCTCAAAACAGTCCAAAAGCTACTCCGCGATGCTCTTGCCCCTCGAATTGGCTCCCAAATGTTCCGAATATAACCAAAACTAGATTAACATCATCAATATACGCTAAAGGAACAAGACCCAATCGAATGCTATCAATTTTAAGCACAATTCCCGAAGTTGGCCAAACCCAAGTCCCGGGCCCATGTCTCGGAATTTGATAAAAATCATAAAACTAGAATCCTTATTCCCTTACGAGTCTACCCATACCAAATTTACCAAAATCCGACCTCAATTGCCCACTCAAATCACCAAAAGAACTTTCCAAATTTTCCTCCCATTTTTCCCAACTTTTCTACTTTAATTCCTCAAATTGCATGGTGAAAATCAAGACAAATTCATGAAATTGAACCAAAAATTATTGAAGAACACTTACCCCAAGAATCCCACCGAAAAGCCCATCCAAAATCTCCTTCCCCCCATCTCTCTAATGAATTATTGAGTTATGGCCAAGAACCCCCGAAATTAGAACTTAAAAGCTGTCTGCCCAGGTCTCTTTCTTCACTGCAATCACGGAAGCTCCCACAGGATTGCAAAGAACAAATCTGCTGCCCCGTCAAATGACCTTACGCGATCGTAGACATACACACACGATCGCGATTCAGCAGGACATAAACCCACGCGATCACGAAACACTCTATGTGATCGCGAAGAACAACGGCTCAGCCCACTCACGCGCCCTTCAACTCTATGCGAACGCGAAAGACACCACGAGATCGCACTGCACAAAAACCTCGCACTCACGCGATCGTGACCTTCACCATGCGATTTCATGTAACAAAAATCCTATCATACCAGATAGTCCTATGCGATCGCAAACATCCTCCCGCGATCGCGTAGAATGAAAGTAGAAACTCACACCAGCAAAAATCTGCCAAGTTTTTAAGCCAAGAGTTGGTCCGTTAACCACCCGAAACACACCCGAGGCCCTCGGGACCTCAACCAAACATACCAATATATTCCATAACCTCATTCAAACTTAGTCGAACCTTCGAAACACCAAAAACAATGCAAGAACACCAAAATCACATCATATTCAAGCCTATGAACTTTGAAACTTCTAAATTTCACCAAAGATGCCGAAACAATCCAAAACACATCCAATTGACCTGAAAATTTTCACAAATATCCAAAATGACATTACGAACCTGCTCCAACTCCCAGAATTCCATTCCGACCCTGATAGCCTACTTTCCACTACCGACCGGAAATTGCCAAAAACTAACTTTCGTCAATTCAAGCCTAATTCTACACCGGACATCCGAACTTCATTCCGAACAGACTCCTACGTCCTAAAGCACCTAACGAAGCTATCTGAGCCATAAAATACACATTCAGAGTTCGTTTACCAATAAGTCAACTCCCAGTTGAATTTTTAATCTATTAAGCTAATTTAAGAGACTAAGTGCCTCAGTTCTCACCCCGAGCACTCCGAACCTGAACCAACCAACCCAAAACAACATAAATAGGATAAGCAACATATGATAAAGCAGAAAAGGTAAAAACGGGGCAAATCTCACGGAACGATCGGCCGGGTCGTTACATCCTCCTCCTCTTAAATAAATATTCATCCTCGAACGGGTCTAGAAAAATACCTGGAGTCTCGAATAAGTGAGGATATCTGCTCTGCATCTCCCGCTCGGTCTGAAAGGTGGAATCCTCCACCAGCTGCCCCCTCCACTAAAGCTATATCCTTAGACCTCAGCTTTCTGACCTGACGACCCAAAATAGCCACTGGCTCTACCTCATATGACATATCACCCTCGAGCTGAACCGTGCTAAAGTCCAATACATGAGACGGGTCACCAACATACTTCCGGAGCATCGAAACATGGAACGACGGATGAATACTCGATAAGCTGGGAGGCATGGCAAGCCTATAAGCCACCTCCCCAATCATCTGAAGCACCTCAAAAGGCCCAATAAACCGGGGACTCAGCTTTCCCCTCTTCCCGAACATAATAACACCCTTCATGGGTGATACCTTCAGCAACACCTTCTCCTCAACCATGGAAGACAAATATCGGACCTTCCGGTTCACATAACTCTTCTGCCTAGACTGCGTCGTGCGAAGCCGCTCTTGAATCAACTTCACCTTACCCA